>CANYCX012713030.1:0-16404 GCA_948193385.1 Breynia disticha f. nivosa
AGAGATCCCAGCCGCTACTAATGATCTGCACATATTTAACAGCAAAATAGAAGGTGAGTATTAACGAATACTCAGTAAGCGATCCTCAATGGCTATTAAGCTGCATGCGCAGGGAACCTTCGGCTTTCCCAGCCTAAACTCCTCCAATTCCACTATAATTTAAGTTCATTAATTAAACAAACCACAAGGAAAAATCAACAATCTCATTTGTTTACTTTCATAGGCCAGTGCAAAGGTAATGACAAGGGAGACGGTATTAATCACCGTTCTCTAACCAATTCCCTTTGGTAGCCCGTAATTCACCAGTCAATGATACCATTGGTTTAGCCACAATAATCATCAAAACACATCATTCATCATTCTGCATAAATTTCAGTTTTAGGGGAGCGAACGGTTTAGGAAATAGTTTATGAAACTGTTTCCCAACCCGAGATGGAAATGAGAAACAGGCAAGGCCTGAGTGATTCCCGACGAGAGTTCGATGCCGGTCAAAGACCAAATGATATTTTGGGCGAGAGCTAGATGTCGTCCTAAGGACAAGGGAAAAAGAAAAGAAAAAGAAAAAGAAAAGTGAAATGTGAAAAGAAGACCCTGGGGCAGTGGCATTCGTATGAATTGTGTTCGCATCATAAGAATTAGCATTCATTGATAACATGTTGATTATTGATTATAATAAAAGATGTTCAAATACTTGTTGTAGACTGGTTAATGGATTTATGCATGGTTGATTTGAAATGATAAATGTATGTTCTACTCAAGTTAAATTGGATAGATTATGAACTGATTATTGTATGATGACGATCTAGTTTATATGGTGTGTGAAATGCTAATTATATATTGTTTGGTGAAGTATAAATTTAGGAAAGGGAGATGTGTGATGCCTACAAAACTATGTTAAGTGTTAAAAATGCAAGTTGCATACATATCTTGACAAATGAAATATATAAGAAGTTTATGTAAGTTATTAAGTGTAAACATGTATAAAATGATAAAAGGAACTGGTTAGGCTTGTTTTGAAGCTATATAAACTTGTTTACACTGAAAATTGATGGAAAACAGTTGAAAAATGGGCAATATAGACTGCTGGCACGACCTAGTGCATAGAGAGGCACGACCCATGCTCTTCGGAAGATCAGATGTCAAGAATGCCTAGTTTTTGGCTCAGCACGCCCCCGAGCTGAGTTCTGATTTTTCCTGCGCTTCATTTTTAAATGAGAAAATACGAGAGGAACAAATATATAATTGATCAGGGGGTGTATTTAAGCTTAATATATGTTAAATGGTGGTAAGAGCTTACTGAGTCTTGAAAAATACTCATCCTTTTTGTTTGTACTGTCTAAATGTTGCGCAGGACGTAGATAGCTGATGCTGGACGAGTTTTTGCTGTGATCTGATATTCCAGAGCGATATCATCCGAGGTCGAGCTCCATATTTTGAGATGTTATATTTTGAATTTTGTATACTCTTGTACATATTTTGTGTATAAACATTTTGAGTTGTAAATGTTTTATACTTATGATCGTTTCCGCTGTAAAATATATATTATAGTTTTATAAAAATAGGCCGAGTTTTGGTTAATAAATGGTTTATTTTTCCCCTCTCACTTGTATACTTTATGAATTTTGTGAAATATATTTAATTAATCGGAAATTATGTTTTTAAAAATAAGTTCCACAGTTTGTTTTCCGTCAAACTTTAATGCAACAAGTTTTTAATGCAGCAATTTTTTAAGTCAAAATTCGACTTGAATTTACGTTGAAATTCGACGAAAATAGCCGGTTTATTTTTTGTGCTCAGACTGACTTTTTTTATGGTTGACCATATTTTTGCATTGAATTTCGAAGTTAATAGACTTTGTGTCAAAATTGGATGCAACATTATAGATACGATTCTCTCATTTTCTTGTAGTGGGTGGTATGCATCTATATCGCTCAAGAGTTAAATCAATAATAACTTATAAATTCATATTTTTTTTAAATGATTGAGGTACCTTTTCAGGAACAGAATTGAGAGTGCAAACAATACTACAGAGAGACCATCCATAAACAATTAGGATTTATTTGAAAAAACTGAATCAATTGCTAAAAAATAAGTACTAAACATTAAAAGTGTTGAATCTGTTTATAAAAATTGTTTGATAACATCCAATTAAACGCTAAATACCGTTAATTTTTTCATAAAATAATTGATAAAAGATAAAAATATTGAAATAAAAATTATGTATGAGATTTTTTTATACAAGTAAAAAAATATGTCATACAATAATATAATTATTTATTAAAAATTTTTAAGTTAAATTTTTCAACTTAATTTATTAAATTATGCAATTATCTTTTATTAGTTATTAAACAACACTTAAAATTATTATGTACTTAATATTTTAAATTAAATTATTAGTTATATTATCAAATACGTGCTTAGATTTTGTGTTTCAAAATCAAATTATTAGTTTTAAAAAATGTTCAATGTGTTATTAGTTCACAGTCAACAAAATACTATTTTACAGAGTCTATATTAAACAAGGTAGGTAGAGTAATATTAATATTTTATAACTATTGTAATGTGATAGGAGTTGTCTCCAAGAACTCCTCTGCTTATATACATTTAACTTGATAACATTATGACATTTAGAAAACGTCTCATCCATTCTCAGCTAAACCTATAAGGCACAATCTGAACTTAAACTTATTATTCATATAATTTCTCAACTGATTTTTTTATCTCATCAGTCTTTTTAACTTCTAAATTTATAGCATTTAAATAAAATATTCAACACTGTTATTTTTTTCGTTAGTTTGACGATGATATGGATAACATCATATTACGTATCCTCTCAACACGCTAAACTTCTAAATACATAATATTTAGCAAAAAAATCAAAACATCATCTACAATGAATTAACAATATTGTACAAAATTTCAAACTTGTATATTCTATAACTTAACTCACTTATGTAGTTTTATCTTTATTAAAGAATTTCAATGTTATTTTATTAATTTTTTGAACAAATTAGACATTAATGTGACTTTATGGTGAACAAAAACTGAATCGGTCCAATAAAATTATGAAATCAAACTGACTCTAATTGAACAGTGTAAAATTGAGACATAAACATTAATGTCTACAGACCTAATATTATTATAACTTCACAGTAATAAATCGTAAGTGGAAGCATACCTAACTCCATGGCTAGAATCGATTATTGACCACAGATGAGAGTTGAGCTAAATTCAGTTTCTCTCTCCTTATGTTTTGTTCTTACGTTCAATTCTCTATGATGGAGACTTAACTGAATACTTTTATAGGTAGAGAGAGGACTGATTTGAGGTCTCTTTATATGGGCTTACATCATGGTTCATCAACATGATAAAAGCACCACTAAATAATACTTTAATTGACCTCATAAAAATGAGCACATAAGATTAAACTAAATAACCCATAAACCCAGATGCCACTTAATTGAGTTTAACATTTTCCCACTTGGCCTGCGAGACAGTATTTAGTTTAACAAACATAATATGTATATAATAAGCTAAATGTTTTCTTTCATTAGTCAAGACATTCATCATCATTAAGTAAAAGCCTAATAAGGATCATGGCGGTTACATTTTATTTTAGTAGAAATACTCCTTACCATGTATCACTGTATTAGCTCAAAACTTAACATGATACATAATAAAGTATTTAACATAATAGTCCAACAATAATGTCTTTGAAAAAGACAACCCATATAATCCCACAATGTATATACTCAATCATAAGATAGGGTATTAAATAAAATCAAAAACAGTACTTAAATTGAGAAAGTGTCAAAAAATCATAAGTGCACACATACATTGCAATGCTCTTAATGATGTTCAATAATGCACATACGTTGAACATGTTCTTTAGAGAGCTTCAGTTCTAATCCTTTTATCAAAGGATCTACACTTATAAGATGCGTGTCAATGTGCTCAATTGACACTCTGTTTCTGAACTTCTTCTCTAACTGACAAGTATTTGAATTTCATGTGCTTTGCACCTTTAAAATACTTGTTGTTTCTTAAAAAGAAGACTGCTGCAACATATCACATAAATTTTTAACGGCTTGGCCATACTGTTAACAATTCTAAGTCCTAAAACAAAGTTTTGCACCCATAAAGCTTTAATTCTAGCCTTAAAACATGCTACAAACTCGAATTCCATAATAGATGTAGCAATGCTAGATAGTTTCACACTTTTCTATGTAATTGCTCCTTCTACAAGAAGGAACACATAGCCAAAAATGGACTTTCTTATGTATTTACATCCACAATGGTTTGAATCTGTGTATCTAATCACTTTCAAATGATCATATTTCTATAAGTGAGCATATGATCTTTCAATTCTTTTTTTTTTCTGTTCAAATTTATTTTTAGGAAAATCCATAAGTTTTAATTTATCCTCCTTCTAAATTGGAACAACACCTGCAAAGCATTTTCTCTATTCTAAATTTCTCTAAGACTTTGTTAATGTAAGCTTCCTGAGACAATCTCACCCATCCTTGTGATCTATTATGAATAATTGCTATTACAATCACATAAGATGACTTATCTAAATCTTTCATTTTAAAGTTGTTAAAGAGAAATTTATTGGTTTCATACATCATACCAAGATCATTAGCAGCAAGCAAAATATCATCAACATATAAGCTAAAATCACAAACATGCTCTCACTGAATTTTAGGTATATCTATCAATCAACGATGTTTTATTTAAATCCAAAAGAGGCAATGGTATTGTTGAACTTAAGATAACATTTTCTAGAAGCTTGATTTAGTTCATATATTGACTTCTTTAATTTACACATCATGTGCTCTTTTCCTTTCACTACAAACCCCTCATGCTAATCTATATAGATCTCTTCTTTTAAGTCCCCATTAAGAAAGGTGATTTTCACATCCACTTGATGAAGCTCTAAAACATAATGAGCCTCTAATGTCGAAACAATTCTTAGTGAGTCCTTTATCGAGACTGGAGAAAAAGTCTCACTATAGTTAATGTCGTCTTTCTGAGTAAAACCTTTGGCAACAAATTTGCTTTTTCTTCGTATGATTTTGCCTTTTGCATAACATTTGGGTACATAAATCCATTTACTACCAATTTCTTTCCATCCTTTTGGCAATTCTACGAGTTCTCAGATATCATTAGTTGCCATTGATTTATCTCTTCTTTCATTGCATCAAACCATTCATTAGAATTTCCACTTTCCATGGCTTGTGAAAATGAGACTGGATCATTATCTACACTTAAATCATTTTTCAATTCTTGTAGATAAACCAAGTAATCATTTGAAATAGTTGATCTCATTTCTCTTTGATATTTTCTTAATGCTACTCTTTATGGTTCATTCCTATAGATTCATTATTAACCACTTCATTATGTGGAGCATTATCATTCAAGCGTTGATTTTCTACAATTACAAATCTAACATTCACAGGAACCAAAATTTGAGAATAAGTCACAGGCAAAGGGATTTCCTCTTTAACTTCGTGAATCTCTACCTTTCGTGATTGCGTAGTGCTCCCACTAATGTTGCCACTTTCAATGGACTTAGCATTTCCAATTTCAACAGTTCTCGTACTATAGTTAGGAAAATAAAATCTATGCCCTTTGGACTTTTCTAGATAACCAATAATCCACTGGTCATTCTTGAATCTAATTTATTTTCATGTGGATTATAAATAGGAGTGGCAATTTCTGACACGATAACACGATTAATAAGTACACAATTAGACACGACACGAATGACACAAATTTCATTTTTGTAGTTTTATGTCATAAATAGTGATATTTGATAGAAAAATCACTAACACGATTATGACTCGCCAACCCGAATTGCCACCCCTAATTATAAATTCTTATTTCTACTGAGCAACCCCAAACATGCAGATGCCTTAAACTGTGTTTCCTTCCTATCCATAGTTCAATAAGAGTCTTTAGAATTGCCTTAATATGAACCCTGTTTAGGAGATAAATAGCAGTTCTTAATGCATACATCCACAAAAATAAGGGTAAAGAAGAATTATTTAACATACTCCTAAACATGTCCATTAAAGTACAGTTACGCCTTTCTGCAACACCATTTTGTTGCGGTGTTCTTGGCATTGTGTATTGCGCACATATTCCTCGACTTTCAAGGAACTTAGCAAATGGACCAGGGTTTTGACCAGTTTCATCATATTTTCCACCATATTCACCACCTCTATCAAATCTAACAATTTTCACCTTTCTGTCTAATTGTCTCTCAACCTAATTTACAAATACATCTAAAGCATTTACTAATTAAGATTTCTTATGCAATAAATAAATATAGTCATAACGTGACAAATCATCAATAAAGATAATAAAGCATTTTCTCCACTAAGAGATGAAACACAAAAGGGCCACATTATTGGTGTGCATTATTTCAAAGAGTTGTGTGCTTCTTGTGGCGACTTTCTTATTTGTGTGTTTGATATGTTTTCCTGTAATAAATCCACACAAATACCAAGATTAGTAAAATAAAAATTTGGTAAGATTTCATTCTTTACTAATCTTGTCATTCTTTCTTTGGATATATGACCTAATTGTTTATGCCATAAATAAGCAGAACTTTCATTTTCCAAACCACATTTACTACCAATACTATGATGCAAGGTCAATAAGGATTCAAAGAAAAGGTTGTCAAGTTTCAACTTGTATAAACCATCACAAAGAACACCAGAACCAACAAGATTGTTATACTTGAATAAACTAAAACATCCATTTCCAATTTTAAAAGTGTATCCACAAACATCAAGTTTGGATAAAAAAACTAAATTTCTATAAATTGAAGGATCATAAAGAGTCTCAAATAAATCTATATGGTGTCTTATATCTAAAGTCAAACTAAAGGTTCCAATAGCTTCAACTAGAGCTTTGACTTGGTTTCCCATAAACACAACCTTTTTATTAAGTTTTACAGTTTGGGCCGTAAAGAATCCCTACATCATATTAGTAACATGAGTGGTACATCTAGAATCAATCCACCAAGTATTATAAGGAACTACCATTAAATTTGATTCAAAACATACAAAAGCACTAGGCTTACCATTCTTTGTGAACCATGCCTTTAGCTTTGGAAAATCACGTTGGAAGTGCCTAAACTTTTTGCAGAAATGATATTTCACACCTTTAGGTTATTTTTTCTGGATTGAAGATGTCTCATTAACATTCAGTGGTTTTGGCACACCTTTAACTTTAGGTTAGTAGGGTTTCTTTTCAACTCTCTTATGTCCCACAAGGTTTAGAGAATGGTTACCTTGTTTCTTAAGTCTCGTTTCCTCTTAAATAAGCATACTGTGCAACTGATTCACACTCCACTCATCCTTTATAGTATTGTAACTCATTTGGAATTGTCCATATTCAGGAGGTAATGAATTAATGATAAAATGCACAAGGAAATTTTCACCTACGTCCATTCCCATAGACTTCAGCTTTGCTGCAGTGTTGATCATTTAAGTCACATGATCGTGCATTGGAAGAGTGCTAGCAAACTTAATGGTAGTTAACTCTGACATTAATTTCCCAGCACGCGACTTATCAGTAGTTTCAGATTGAGAAATGTTCTTATATATTTTAAGAATTCCTTAGAATTCTAAATATGAGGAATTGTAGCCTTAATGTTGCTTGCCACAATCAATTGAATAAACATTAGGCTAAGTCTATTCGATCTTTCCCAAGTTTCATGAAGAGAGTTCATCAGCGCTGCTAATAGTAATAAGAGCAGCTGAGTTTTTAACCATAAGTGCCAAATTAATATTCAGAATGCCTAATTGAAACTGAACTTGTTCAGACCATTCAGTGATATTAAGCCCATTAAACTTAATCATAAACATAGTTTGCAAATGAAGAGCAACAGAATTAGAAACTACAAATATCAAATGCTCAAACCTAAAATAGATTCAATATGCATAAACAATTCATATATATTGAGAGTTTTCTTTTGGGCAAACAAACAACATACAAACAACAGTAGTTGATGCTAATTATTCACATAATTAGTAATTAAATATATATATTTAACTATGCTTGCAATTTTTGGATATACTAAACACGTCTAAATAAGCATACTAGTTAACCACATTCATATTTATGCATATAAAATAGATTGACAACCTTCGGGTCATCTTAATATTTTATAAGCATAAAAATTCAGTTTACCCATTACAATAAATTATCAACATTTCATTAGCATCACGTAATTATGGTAACTGAAATTAAATAAATTCAATATTCATAAAACTTTTTAATTTGGTCACTTTGGTGACTAACAAATTACCTTAGTAACAATGAAATAAACAATACAACCAAATTACAATTGTTTTCTGTAATTTATATAAAATTAAACAAATTTAATACTCATAAAACTTTTTATATTGACCACTTTGGTGACTAACAAATTACCTTAGTATGAATATTAAAATAAATAATCTTCTTAAATCATACAAATATTTATTATACTGTAATGTGAATTAAATTTGTTATGAATTAGAGATAGAGTAACAGCTTGCTTGTTTGATAGTTCATTATTGTATTGGATTGTATTGTTAATTATAAAACCACACTTGTTTTAGTAATGTATAGTATAGTATTGGTTATAATTTTTATCTCATGGTTTTAAAATAGTACTTAAACCATTAGAAAATAACTCACCAAATTGTTGGGTTATCATGGTTTTAATAAATTTTAAACAATTTAAACCCGATTCTGTTACATTTCTTGCATTTTAAATGTAGATTCAAATGCATTCAATAGAAAGAAACATTCAATGTATCTCTTCTATTTATATTGAATTCTTTTCTCCTCATTGACGTAAATCACTTTTTTATTGAACTGGTATGTTTTGTTTTCCATTACATCTCAATTACCTTGATCAATATTTTTCTTTCTTGTATGGTTGTTTTTATGAGTTCTAATATCTGATTTTTTGGTTGGCAACAAATAAGAGATTTGACAGCTCGTAATTTTGGTGATTGTTGAATACTTGCTCTAAATTAGGTATTTACAATTGGGCAATTAATTTTTCCATTTAATGTTTGGCTTATCTATGTTTAAGAAGCACTTTACTATGGATGATGTTGGCATGTTGTATTTTTGATTTGTGAATTTGTTGTTTTATTTGAATCTACGTAGTGTGTGTTCGTGCGAGTTCCAATTGCATTTTTAAAACACCTATTTAGTTCTTTTATTTTCCATTTTTTGAATATGTCATTGAGCACACAGTTGATTTCGTCGCCATTAGAAATTGGTTGAATAGTTTGCTGATGGGCTAAGACTAGAGAAAATCATAGAGTGACTTGGACAAGAGAAAATTCTCATGTGGGAATAAAAATTTGTCAATAGGAGTGATGTTGGAGCCAAAGATTTGGACTGTGTGATTAAGAATTTCACCATTGGAGTATCCTTATCATATAAAGCCAATGCCTTCTCAAGTAACTTATTTTGTGTAGGTGTCCACAAGGATCGAGAACCATTTGAGGATTAAAATAGCTCATTCCTAACATTTGCACTAAAAAAGTAGACTTAAATGCTAGAAATTTATATTGGCTTATAAGTCCTAAAGCAAAATAACAAGCTGGAGGAAAGAAAATTATAGAGAAGAAAGCAAAGAAGTGGCTCAGACAAGGAAGAATAGTGAAGTCAAGAGGAGGTATGGTCAATAGAAAGCCATGGCTGCTACTTATAAACATGAAAAAGGATGGTTGGGTCAACTAATTTGATGAATATTTTTAATGAGAGGAAAATCTGTGTCAAAGCAAAGTCTTATCATGGTCTTTTATAATATATATCATTATCAAGTGGATTTTATTTGGGAATTTACCAGATGGCGAAGATAGGATTAGTCCCCATTTTGGTCTAACCATCAACGTGTTAGATGTGCTTCTAATGTCAGACCAAATATCACATTTTTAAACTTTATATATATCATACTATGAGATATTCTACATGGTTTTTAATGGATATCGTTATGTGATTCCTTACTTATTCCACCAACTTGTTAAGGATATACTCTTATATTTTTAGTAATGTGTGTGAATTGTTTTAGATTTTAATAAGATCTTTCTTGTTTTTGCTTCATATTCTAAGTCTTTAATCGCAAAGATCATAGAAACTATGCTAACTACCAACCCGTATAGCATATGGATATGCTTGTGTTTATGGTGAACAGACTAATGGGACACGGGTCTTAGTTAAATACCATATTTATTCTTAGTTAGGTAATTTATTGGCAATATTGAACATCTTAAATTAGTTTTTTAATAAAATACTTTTTCATTTTAGATGGACGAGAGAAATGATTTGCTAGATGACTCATTTGCTAAACTACAAAGGTTGCATCATCTATCAATAGTACAAACAATTTGTATTACTATTTCTTGGTATGTGAGACATAAACGTCAATTGACAGATAGTAGATTTCAACTCACAAATGAAATTAGACTTCATAGTGAACGTAAACAAGATGAATTTCTCGAATATTTGTTTTCTAGTAATGTGTATCACAACATGATAAGGATGAGTGCTAGTGCATTTATGAGATTGTGCCATTTATTCATTAGAGATAGTGGTCTTAAATAAGCTACAAGTGTAATTGTAGAAGAGCAAGTACCAAAGACATTATACTTGTTTGGAAACAATGTCACACATAGTGAGCTTTAATTCTATTTTCGTTGCTCTGGAGAGACAATTAGTCGTCATTTTCATAATGTCTTGCAATCTATAATAGAGATAGAGGATAAATTTATAAGACAACCTGATGGGTCAAATATTCCTTTAGAAATATATACAAGCAGAAGATTTTACCCTTTTCAAGGTGAGTGAACTTATGTTTCAAAATAAAATTTACACTTTAGCATTCATTTTCCTAAAAATATTGAAATAAATTTAAGTTTTATGTCAGGATTGTGCCGGTGCCATTAATGGAACACATATCAGTGTAAGAGTTTCTTCCTCTAAAGCTCCAAAATATTGGGGACGAAAAGAGCACCCAACACAAAATGTATTCGCAGCATGCACATTTGATTTGAAATTCACATATTTATTACCCGAGTGGGAAGGGACGACATCAGATTTAAGAATTTTGAAAATGCGTTAATTAGGCAATGTTCGCTGAAAATTCCTGAACGTATATGAAAAAAATATAATTAATTTTGAAATTTACATATTTATTATTAATGTAATAACAACAATTTACTTTACCTTTAGGTGAATACTACATTGTAGATGCTAGATTCATGCTTAGAAGTGGACTTATCAGACTGCACAGAGGAGTGAGATACCATTTGAAAGAGTATTTAAGAAATCCACAAAAAAATCAACAAGAGTTGTTTAATCTTCAACATGAGTCTTTGCACAATGCAATTGAAAGAACATTTGAGATTCTAAAGAAGAGATTTTCGATAGTAGCAAGTTCAATAGAGCCTAATTATTTTTTGAAAATGCAGATCAAAATTATCTTGGCATGTTGTATCCTACATAATTACTTGATGGGTGTAGATCGGATGAAAAAATTCTAGCTGAAGTGGATAAAGAGCTTCTCCATCGCAGGGACTTAGATGATAATAATGCGAATAATGATGAGAATAACGATGAAACTAAGATGGGAGAAATTTTAAGGGATTCTATTGCCACATCCATATGGACTAATTATATTTGATTAATATGATTTAGTTTATTATTCTTTATCTTGGTAGACAATCACAATGTCTCTCTTTAATTTATTTCTGATTTCTTTTTTAATTGTATCTATTACTGTGACTCTGAGTGATATTTTTTTATTAATTTTACATGCTCTGTCTCTTAATTTCTTTTGACTGATTTATCATTATTTTTACACTGATATTTATGCTGGGATGACCACAATAATTAACAACAACAGATTGAAATATTATGTGCAGTTGAACAGATAAGATAGATGATGATTTTATCAATGCATATCTTCATCAACACACAATTAGTAATAGAGTTGGTGGAACTGTTACTACTCATGCGATGGATAGTATTGTTTAAGAAATGAAGGAAAGGTATCCTGAGAGACCTATAAACAAGGAGAAGATTCACAATCGTATCAAAAATATTAAAAAATTCACTCCTTGCTCTGACATTTTTAAAAATGGAATGAGTGGTTTTGCTTAGAATCCAATAACAGAAATTTGGAGTGCAAAAGCTGAAGTTTAGAGAATTTTGATTGAGGTAAGTCTTTTTAAATATTTCTAATATAAATTTTTGTTCATTTTATAATTTTGTTAGTCATCTAGAAATTATTCTTTACATAAATATGTAGGCTAAACCAAAAGCTGCTATGTATGTGAATAAATGTGTAAGAAATTATGAAAAGTTGGTTGAGCTTTTTGGACAAGACAGAGCAACTGGACAACACACTGAGACTGCAGAAGAAATGAGAGCAAGAAGAGCTAAGAATAATGATAAAGCTCCCTTTGACCCTAGCTCGATTGATGGAGTGGATTACATGGTTTCTTAAAAGGAGGCAGTTTTGGAAGATACTGATGTTCATGTCAGTGAGGATGAATATGTAGAGTTTCCTAGAATGTCAAGATTTAATTTTTCATCTAAAGTTTTTGGTTCCTCTAGGTCAAAAAAATCTACAAAAAAAGATTTAAATGATGAGGTAATATATTTTAGGGAGAGATTGGAGATGGTGGCTAATGCTATACTGCAATCGACCAATGAGAGGGTGAAAACTAAAGATTCAACAAAACACTACGATATATGGCCTTTGCTCGAGGGGATAGGTATTGAGGAAGATTTTCGGGTTGATTCTTATATATTCCTCTTTGAAAATCTAGAAAAGTTCAAAATGGTGATTCGATGTCCAATTGAGCAGCGTAAAAGTCTTCTAATGAAGCTGATGGATCGACATAGTCTATCGTAACAGTCTTTACAATGGGACTTTTGATTGTTGTGGCTTTGTTTCAACAATGCCTTGAAGAGATTTCGTGTTCAATGGTGGCTTTCCTTCAACCATGCCTTGAATAGATTTCATGTTGAATTGGAATTTTATAATAATCTCTATGTATTGCTTATTAAGATTAATTGTGTACTTGCTATTTTGGATTTTCTTTTTAGTGATAATTTTTATTCTAGACTTAGTTTTTTGTATAGTGATAATGAATTTTTTTTTTGCAATTTTCTTGATAAAAATGGAGTTATGGCTTTCATCTCCAATTAGTAGTAGTTTACTTAGCACATAAATTACAATGAATTTCAATAGGTAATTTATGCTTAAAATTGGTATACACTAGCAACAAAATAAAATCTAAACAGTTGTTTAACTTTAAAGTATGAGTGGAACACTTCAATAGTAAAACAAAGCACTCCAAACCAGATGACTGACCATAAGGCCAAAGTTTTAAAAATCCATAAGTTCAACCGAATTGTATTGGGAAGAGTATAAGGAAGCGAGAGAGAAGGATTATACAAGTTTGTAGCAGCAAAGAAGAGAAATAAAAACCAAAAAAAGGAAAAAGGAAAAGGGAATGGAGAATGTGAGTGAGTATTAGCATCAAAGTACCTCCACACCACATTCCACCAATACACGCAAATATCAAAACCCATTTCTCTCCATCTTCAAAGTTTCCATTTTTACAAAGAGCCATTGGTTTTTTGAGCATCTACAATGTTGTTGCCAATTTTGGTCGTTGACAACAATCTACTTTGTGGAAGAAAGTGTGCCTTTTGGTGGATAAAACGATTTTATAAGTGCTGAATAAGCTGGTTTGTTGTTCTATTTTAATGTTACATTTGATACAAGTAGATGCAGCAGTAGTGAAAAAGATGAGATAGTATCATTTGCGTCAAAATAATACAAGAAGAATGGAGGATAGAAGGTTTGAGTTACAGGAACATAATAAACATGATTTATGGCCAAAGGTCATTTTGGTCTCTTTCATATTTTATTAAAATTTTCTCTTAATTTTTTAAATATAGAAAACAATATTATACATTAATAACCCATACAATCTTTCCAAACACACGATGATTTTAAACAATACCATACAACACTATTCAGTACTATCCCATACTTTAATAACCTACAAAAAGTCAATCCAAGCAAAGTCTAAGGTAAATTTTTATAAAGTAAGGTAGAGTAGAGTAAGGTAAGATTTTATTATAATTAAAAACTCCTCTTGTCTGGGAAAAAAGTAAGGTAAAGCAAACTTATATATTTTTGTTGTTTGGTTGAAGGTAAAGTAAAGTAAAGTTACATCATAATATTACATTTTTGACCTTTGTACAAATTGAACAGCAGAAGTAGGTGAACAATTTATTTCCACAAACCATGAAAGATTTCCAAGAGCATTTATTATTATAATCTCATGTTTTCTCTGTCATATTATGCTCACTAAATTCGTAAGAAAAAACTTTATACATAAACTGGCAAGAATTTAAATTTATGTCAACAAAACTTTCTTATCATTAAATTGATAACAAGATCAATAAGCTATGTTCATTGAAATTTTTGGACAACAAATGGAAGAGTGCTTTCATTTCAAGTAATTGAACATATGCTAGGCAGAAGCCAAGAGCAAAGTAAGCATCTTTGAGAATGTTTGCAAATTCCAAAATCAGCTAAAAACACAAATCACAATATTTTTTAAAGAAAATTTTGGTAACTCACTTATAAAAAAACCTATGACAATTACTCCAATTTTGAACATGACCACAAGATCAATCTTTTAGTCCTGTTCATACCAGAGTTTCAATTATATGCACATCACATTCTAAATTTAAAACATCTTAGTCTATAAATAAAAAGAACAAATATTTAATCTAATTATATCATGTTTGGTAATTTTCATCATATCAAAAACAAATTCTTTTGGGTTTCCACAAGCATCCAAGTAAACTAGTCACCATATTTGGCTTTTGAATCAGAAACAAATATGCGGATGACATACAATCTGAATTAACACCTAAATCCACCAAAATTTGACACACTTCATCTGTTGCAATTGGGAGTTGAGGTCCTTTAACATACTCATGAGCCGAAGTCCTAATAGCATCAACAATATTATCAAGTTCTTCCTTTAATAATATTGCTTCCACATCAATTTATTTTTTCTTAGCAATTTTTTGCTTTGAGAATTTTTCAATCGGAGGTTGAAAATTGTTTTGAGAAGCTTTATTTCCTCTTGAAGAAGATGAATCCAAATCATGAGTTTCCAAAGTTGCTTGATTTTGAGACATCATAAAATCAATCTCATCTATATCAATCACCGGCTACTTTTCCATTTCAGAGGCTTTTTTCATTTCTGAAGGATTTTCAGCATGTTCTCTTGTATCTCTAACCATTCCATAAATTGAGCCATTTTTCATAGTTTCAAACTTTTTATTCCTCCATTCAGCAACATCAGTGTAACATCTTAAAGTTAGTAATAAAAATATATGTATATATGAAACATAAATGAAAATAGAAATCATTTGGCACAATTGGAAATGCAGACAAGAAAGTGGAAGCATGAACCATGCCTATGCATGTTTGGCACAGTAGAGAAGCACAACCTCTGCTTAGCTTGATTGAAATCGTGTCATAGAGGAAATAAGCATGAATCGTGCTTGATTAGAAATTGAGATTGTGTCACCATTTGTGGGCACGAGCTGAGAGCACGAGACGTGCTAATTGGAAAGTGGATCGTGTCGAGCTGAATTAAAAACGGTGCTCGATTTTTAAAAGCTTCAGTTCTTATAGAAACTTATAAAAAATCGCAGAACTTCACTAAACTAGCATAGAACACTAGAGAGCATTTGGGGGCTGATTTTTCGTGGAAAGTCGAGGAGTTTTATGGGAAAAGTTCTTGTAAAAGATAAACTCTGATTCTTAATGTATTTTAGTGTATTTTGTATTATAAAGAAGGTCACAAATTTCAGATTTAAAGATGGATTAAGATGAAGTTGATGAAGAATTGTTGTTTTTAGTTGAATTAGAGTTGTTAGCAACTATATGAATGTTTTAGGAAGAGTTAAGTATATAAACGTATGAGAATTGGTGATTTTGGTTCAGAGGAGTTATTCAATGAAGTATGATTTAATTTAATTGCATATATGGACAGATTGTTATTGCAATTGTTGAAAAATATGTTCTAGAAGATGTATTACGGAGCTTGGATACGATTTGGGCTTTAAGCTTAGTTGACGAAGTGGAAGTAAGTGGTTCTCGCTTACTATTAGTGTTCAAGCTTGCAAGTAATACTATGATAAATGCTATATATTATGTACAATGCTATGTGAATTGTAAATGGATGAAATTGGTGGCAAAAACATGTCTAAAGGATGTGTTGGCTAAATAAGGGATTATAAGATTCAGATTAAAGCTTTATGCTTGATTAATGATAAAGAATGATC
>CANYCX012713480.1:0-12145 GCA_948193385.1 Breynia disticha f. nivosa
TACGCGGGCTCATTGAGAAGTACGTGGGGTCGCTACGTCGGCGCGTTTTTTTCGTCCCACTGCGCGTACTTTTTAAAATTCCGGAAAAATAATTTTTGCTTATTTATTTATTTTATTTTCCATCTTATTTTCATATCAACCTTATATCCCCCTTTTTTATTAACTTTTAACTATTATTTATTAATCATTCAATCATTTATTATCGTTATTTTTAGACGAAATTTTTTTCGGAATGTTACATGTAGCTCCATTTCCCTTGTAAGCTTTGGTTCATAAAATTTTTGTTAAAACAACACTCCCATGTTAAGAGTTTTGAACAATTTATATCATCCCAATCTTAATTTTTTCTATTCCTTAATGTTTCCCTTGCCCAACCTAAATCCTAATACAATTGGTGGCTCCTCTCTGATTATGTTAAGCCATTATGAAATTCACCCTAAATTTCCCTTATTTACACTTCCATCTGCACAAAATCCCTAAATCTCCCTAAAACCTCAAAATCCTCAATCTCTCATAAATCTCATGTTCTTATGTTTGATGTTTGCACTCATAGAATCTATAATAAAATCCATTTAAACCCTACCAAGTTCACTTCCTTTCTATTATAGATTTTTTTAGGGTTAGAAATATTAATTTTCACCAAGTTTGCCATAAACCCTAGATGGAAGAATAATCCAATTGGAGGAATGATTCGGTGTTTTGCTGTAAAAATTTAAGTGTAAGTAGGAAGGTTTGTTGTTTGGGAACTTTAAGGAAGGTGTTTAGTTTGTAGAGGTTGCTGCAAAAATCTATGTTTGATGTTCTCCATGTTTATGGCTATTTTGTGCCTTTAAATGACGTGTCTAGGTCCCTCAATAACTTCGGTTTATGAGGATTAATGTATGTTAGTCAACCCATAATAGTGTGTGTTATTCTTCATCTAAACCTATGTTATTTTTACATTCCCAGGATAAAGTATATTATTATTGAGGCTAACATACATTATGCCTTCCCAGTCTATTGTATTCTTCATTTTTAGCTACCGTTCTCGTTGTACCTCAACCCCTTTGTGATTCTTTGTAACGACTTAAAAATTTTACTTAAATAAAATTTTGAACAATATACGTAGGAAAAGACGAATAAATTTTTTGTGAATTATTTAAAATAATAATTCGGTGGAAAGATATAAGATTGAGATTGAAATAATAATTAAGCTAGAGTAAATAATAATCGAGTTTGTGAGTCCGAGCGGGAAAAAGGGTATCGAGTAAGAGGTCAAAGGGAAAAACCATCTAAATGTGTGAAACCTTATATATAAACCCTCAATCATCCTTCTCTTCCATTCCACTCACACGTTACTCCCTCCATCTTTTCCTCTCCATGGTTTAAAACCCTAATCACCATCATTCTTCACGAGACTCTACTAATTGGGAGTTCCAAAATCGGTCGGGAGTTGAATCTCGGTAAGATTTTCTCCATTGTTATTATAAATGAGGAATACATGTGTTGGTTGCATGAAATGTACACATAACATTCAGGCATTGGGAGCTCGTAGGGAGCAATATTAAATGAAATAAAAGGGCTCTTTGTGAGCATAATGAGGGAGTGGCTATAGTAAAGGCTATATCACATGTCGTGGATTTAATTCCAAGATACGACCTCTGAGGGTATATCAACAACCTACCTAGGGTGAGATGGGGAATTCCCAAGAACACAAGAGATGGGTTGGGGGTCTTATAGACTTTTACATAAACATTACGGGTAGTATATTACAAAATACTATACCGGGCACAATGGAAAATAGCTCAATATACAGACTTGTGTACGAGAGTACCAGGCCAAAACATGGCGTAAATATGGATATCCAAATTTTATAACCACATACTCCCGGTCGAAAGACTCATTTGCAAACGTCAATCTTATGGCCAAAACAGGGTGTAAATTTAACTAAATGGGATACCGGGTGAATCATGCTTAGGAATGCATTATACGACATGCATTCTCATTTATCATATCACAAATGACCTGTTTTTATGAAATTATGATATGTTTGTGCATATGTGACTATGGAATGGTGGTGCCAATTTTGTGTTTAGTCTCGTGTGAAACATGAGAATTGAAATGTGTTGTGGATATATATATGTTTATAATTATGACTAAGATTATGTGCTTGTGATAGATAAGTACTCGTATAGAACCACTGATTAAAAATATATATATGGTATTAATTGGTTATAAGATATTAAGATGGTGGATTGGGTTATCAATGCTATGTTTGCGCTTGGTTATAATTTGGTAAAGAACAAAAGGTAATGATACATATATGGTTATTGTTGGATTGTGAAAATGATGATTTATCACGGATAACAGTGCTACCTTGGTATGTTTTAACATTTAGAGATTGCTATGCATGATGACTTAGTTATGTTAAACTTAATAGAAGTTGAATTTGAACTGTCCAGTGTTTACTAGTAGTTATACATCAGGCGTGTTATTGATTGTTGAATTATTGAGTGATTGTGGCGACTGAGTTTTTGCCAAATGCTTGTATATTATTGTTACTTATGATGTTTTGGCTGAAATTTAGTTGATTAAGAATGAATATGGAAATATGGTTAAAAATTGCTTGTGTGTTGCGGTTTGAGAGATGAATGATTATTTGTGATATTGGTTGGAATTAAAATGAATATATGTGATGACAGTGTGGTATATGATTTAATGGTTGAATATTGTAAGAGTGGAACCTTGTTTTCTTCCAGCAGGTCAGTGCACTAATCGTGCACGTGGCTAAGAATGCGTGGTCGCTGTGACCACACGTACTTAACCACCACTCCGCGTCTCTTTGCACTCAAACTACATGTTGTGGCAGCGACTACGCGTAGTCACCTACCGACACGCGTAGTTACTTACCACCACTTGTAGTAAGCTGATATGTTGAAAAGTTAAGGAATGTTGTGTATGAAACTCCATTGGCTAAGGGTAAAGACTTATGGATAGGAGTAGTAAGTTTGTTGGCCATGTTCATTTAATGATTTGATTCATCAACATTAATATGTGAATTTTTTGTAATATTGTGTGGTACGCAAGTTGAAATGGATATTGTCAAGTAGTTATGAAGGTTTTCCATATTGGTAGTGTTACTGAGTTTCACAACTCATGGTGTTTATACCTACCGTATGGGCAGGGATTAGAGGGACACAGTGAAGGTGCGATCGTGAACTTGCTACCTGAAGGACCGAAGAACCAAGGTGGGTTGTACACTAAGGAGAAGTTAAAACAAGGGTTGTATTTATATATTAAACAGTTTTAGTGCATGTATTTTGATGGGTTATAATACCATGTGAAGTTTTTAAATTAATTCCTTTTCTTGGAAAACCTATCTGCGTTTGTAACATGTATTTTGTTAAGATGTTTCGTATTTCTTCCAAACTCCTATGTTTTATTGTCTTAAGATAACGGAAGAATGATGAAATGACATGAAATGACAAATCAAATGTACACAACTAAATGTTTTTCTACTCCTTTACCTTTAAGTTATTATTTTCCAAAAAAAATTGATTTCCAAGTTCGGGTACCATCCAAGAAATAAGCGTATTTAAGATTGGATGGTAGTCGAATTTGGGGGTCACATTTTTAGCACTCCTAACGTTGTTTTTCCTTGATTTTAACCTATTTTCAGGGATTAAATTGGAGGGCATTACAATTTAATCTATCAAGCTTAACTATTTCTACCACTTTAATATTTGATATTAGTTGTCGATGTTATAACATTTTCTCTGCAAATGTGTAGGGATAAAGAAATATATTGTTGCTTGAAAGAAGGACAATGTGAACCTTTTCACTGAGGATAGAACCCCTTCCATCATCTTCTTCTAGCATTTCATTTAACTATTGTATTTTGTTTTGTATATCAGCCTAGGGTGATAACACTAGTAAATTTCATAAGTTATGGAAGTTATTGAGATTTTGATTTTATTATTCCAATATTTTAATGCAAGTTTCTCTTATAAATCCTTGTTTTGTATGTGCGAATATGAGCGGACTCTCCTTGAACAAAAACAGGGGCCTTGTGGCCAAATACGCGCAAGAGAGTGGACTCTCTCTTTAAATGATATGGGACATAGTGGTGTAAGCGCAATAAAACAGGGGCCTAGTGGCCAATATGCACACAAGAGAATGGAATTTCTCTTTAAATATGAAGACTTCAGAGCATGGCATTGTGTGTGCATTATGGCATTAGCATACATATGCATTCACATCAAATTATGGAATTCTGTATTGATATGTATGTATGCGAGAAATGAGTATGATATATGGTATGCTATAAGTATGAAGAGTGGTTTGATGCGTTATTAATGATATGGTATATTTGTCGTATTGAACATGTGGTATGAAGCAAATGATGGTTATGTTGAGTATATGGATTATGGAATCATGTTGACAAAAATATGGACTTGTATGATTGTGATTGAATTCTTGATGTAATGTGTTAAATATAGGTTTAAAATGCTTAAACAAGATAATTTGGATGTTATTGAACTTGTATGGATGAATCTCTGTTGAAATATGTTAGGACAGGGGTTAAATTGACTGAGTTAAGGAATTATTGATATGTTAAGTTGAGTTGCAGGCTATTTTTTTGAGTACAGTGACCAGGTACGAGGTCGTTCCTGAGGTCGTGCTCAGGCACGAGCTCGAGTTTGGGGTCATGGCTTGGCAAGGGTAGAAATTGGCCGAGCTTGGGGGCGTGGTCTGGCACGGCCAATCTTTGGCCCACGGCACGAGGTCGTGTCATGACTGGCTAGAGAGCACGATCGTGCTCTCCTTGAAAACATTGACTTTTAGGTAAATTTTGCTGATTTCAATCCTCATATTTATTCGAATAATATTCTAATACCGGGCTAAAGTGTTTTAATGAGTAAATATGTTGTTCTTAGCGGGTGAGCACTTTAAGTTGACGAATTAACAATTGAATTGAATTGTAAACTTGAATGATTGTTGTGTAATGGCTTTAGGGTGCCATTTTTGGTTTGAGGAAGAATAAGGCCGGAATGGCCGAAGTCTCCCCTACACCCCGACATGTAGAGACATTAAAGGAAAACTTACTGAGTATATAAAATATACTCACCTGTCATTGCTGGATTCTGTGCAGATCGTCAGTAGCTGTTGGGATTTGATTTTGGAGCAGATTACGGCGTCTGATATGACAGTATAGGCTCTTAGCACGTGCATCCTTTTTTAAACTAAAAAACCATTGCTTCTGTGTACTCAATTTTCAGTTGTATTGGATTTGGTTTTGATGTAATGCATATGCTAAAATTTTGTCATATATATATATGTATTTTATTTTATTTGTTTTGAGTTTATTGTAGTTTAGAATGAAAAAAAATATGTTCCAAAAATCGTATTATACTAAAAATGGATTTAAAAAGGAATTGGGGTTCACATTTAGTGGTATCAGAGTAGGGATTAGATTCCCTGCGGACTGAACCAGAAAATTTGTTTTCATTGCATCATTTTAATGAAACTAAAGGTCTTTAAATTGTGATTTGGTTAGGATGGAGCCTATAGATGATGTATCACACGACGCTACGGTCGAGTCCCAGGAGTCCGTGCAGGGACAGGGACCAGTTCCTGGACACAGAGTACCGCCCGCAGAAAAGGGAAAATTTTGCGCCCGGTGCTATTCCCTTTGACCCCGTACACGCCCACTTTTACCACGCTATGATGCTACAGCTGCTAGGTCAGCAGGGTGGCCAATCGGGAGGCCAGCCGGGAGGTGAGCACGGTGGCCAGCCTATGGAACCAGTAGTGGGACAGCAGAGAGAGAACATTGAGATTGACAAAAACTTCTCCGAGGTGCGTAAATAGGGCGCTGAGTTAGTTGAGGGGACCACTGACCACGCAGAGGCTGAGGACTGGCTTCGTCACATTGAGCGTATTCTTATCAGGTGTAGGTATACACCTGAGCAGAAACTGAGGTACACTACCTTGCTGTTGGAAAAGGATGCATGGTACTGGTGGGAGGCAGTGCCCGAGAGCCAGAGTGACCCTCCTACCCTCACCTGGGAAGATTTCCAGAGATAGTTTACTGTGAAATACACCCCTGAGCATTACAGAGACAAAAAGAATCTGGAGTTCCTTGAGCTGAAACAGAAGGACTTGACTATGGCAGAGTATGAGGCGCAGTTTACTAGACTTTCCAGGTATGCACATGAGGAGGTAGCTACCGATGCCCAGAGAAAGCACAGGTTTGAGAGAGGGCTGTAGCTCAATATTCGGAGCCATATTAATATGAAGCAACCTACTTATCAGATACATTTGGAGACCACCTTGAAGACTGAAGAGTTTATGGTCGAGGAGGGCTATGCAGATGGTAAGGGACAGAAGAGGTCTGGTAGCTCAAGCACCACTGGAGGACACCAGAGGACAGATTGATTCAGAGGAGGCTCTGGGAGCAGAGGTAGTCACACCTTCAGACCTCCTGCTTCTAGACAATAGAGTACGGGAGGAGCTACTAGGGAGATACTCGTGGATTGTGTTTCTATTGCAACATGCCGGGACATCAGGTCAAATTATGCTATGAAAAGGCTAAAGATGACGGTAGAGCTGTATCGGGACAGAGCAGCGTTGCAGATAACAGGGGAGCCCTGACTACCAGTTCAGGCAAAGGTAGAGGAGGCAGGACTTCTAGTGCCATAGCGAGAGGTGAAGGAGCTTCTCAGACTGCAGCTACATCTCAGGCACGTGTCTATGCTATGACTCATGATGAGGCCACAACGAACCCAGACGTGATCACTGGTACGATTTCCATATGCACATTTGATACTTTGGCATTGACAGACCCTGGGTCGACTTGTTCCTTTATTGGTGAGTTTGTCGTAGAGTAGTTGGGGAGTAGAGTAGAGCCTTTGGGTTACGTCGTAGTCATTTCTATGCCAGATGGAGGTATTGTCATGGTTGATAGGATACTGAGAGAATGTGAGTTGTGGGTAGGCAAGCTGACTTTTGTGATCGACCTTATTGTGTTGAGACTGGAAGACTTTGGTGTGATTTTGGGGATGGACTGGTTATCCAGAAATAGAGTTGTGGTAGACTGCCACGCGAAAGAAGTCGTTTTAGAGGTAGATGGCGAGAGGAGAGTTCTTCTGGTTGGAAAGCAGAGGGTTATACCTTCCTGTTTGGTTACCGCAGCGATGGCTGCGTGGTTGATCAGAGACGGATATGAGGCTTATCTAGCCTGTGTGACGGATTTGGGGCAAACCAAGAAGAATGTTAGTGATGTGCCGATAGTGGGAGAGTATTCAGATGTATTTCCAGATGAGTTACCGGGTTTACCACAGTAGGGAGAGGTTGATTTTGAGATGGAGACGGCACTGGGAGCAACGCTGGTCTCGATCGCTCCATATTGAATGGCAGTGGTAGAGTTACAGGAATTGAAGAAACAGTTATAAGAGCTTCTGGAAAAAGGTTTTACACGACCGAGTGTGTCACCCTGGGGAGCACCGACAACTGAATAAATTAACTGTGAAGAACCGTTATCCACTGCCGAGGATTGATGATTTGATAGATTAGTTGAGGGGTGCCACTGTATGTTCAAAGATAGATTTGAGATCAGGCTATTGGCAGTTGCGAGTGGAGGAGAGTTTCATTCCTAAAACCGCATTTCGGACTCATTACAGCCACTTCGAGTTCACTGTGATGTCGTTCGGTCTGACTAACGCGCCGGCAGCCTTTATGGGTTTGATGAATAAGATCTTTCAGCCGTTTCTGGATAACTTCGTAGTGGTGTTTATTGATGATATGTTAGTTTATTCCAGAGACCAGTTTGACCACGAGGGACATTTGAGACAAATTCAAGAGATACTTAGGGAGAAACAGCTATATGCCATGTTAAAGAAATGTGAGTTCTGGATGTGAGAGGTGGTTTTCTTAGGCCACGTGATATTCGCAGAGGGTGTTATGCCAGATCCTAGCAAGATTAAAGCAATTCAGGAGTGGGAGGCTCCTAGAAATGTGAAGGAAATACGTAGTTTCTTGGGTTTAGCATGTTACTACTAGAGGTTCATATCTGATTTCTCAAAAATAACTAGGCCGATGACTAATCTTTTAAAGAAGAACACTCCGTTCAATTGAAGTGAGAGATGCGAAGAGAGCTTCCAGGAGCTGAAGCGGAGATTAGTAGAGGCACCTGTACTTGTGTTACCGACAGATGGTGGAGGATTTGTTATGTATACCGATGCTTCTAAAGCAGTATTAGGAGGAGTGCTGATGCAGAACGGGAGGGTGATTGCTTACACTTCGAGACAGTTGACACAATATGAAGTTAATTACCCGACCTACGACTTAGAGTTTACAGCTATCATCCATGCTTGAAAGTATGGAGGCACTACCTGTATGGTGAGATGTTTCAGATTCTGACCGATCATAAGAGTCTGAAATATATCACTACGCAGCGAGAGTTAAATCTGAGGCAGAGGAGATGGATTGAACTTCTCAAGGATTAGGATTGCACGATTTACTACCATCCGGGTAAAGCTAACGTAGTTGCAGATGCTTTGAGCCGAAAAGGAAGGGAGGACGAGACTACAGTGACTTATAGAGCAGAGTCCTTGTTTACATTGAGAGAGTTACGGGTTCAACTTGATATGGTTCAGGGGGAGATGTTAGTGAATATCCAGGTTCGACCCCATATGCGAGACTTGATAGCCAAGAGACAACGAGATGATGAACGCTTGATGGAAATTAAGCAGAAAGTTGAGAATGGAAAATCGACTACTCCGTACAGATTAGATGAAGACGATGTTCTTTATTACGGAAATCGATTGTGTGTTCCTGACCTAGCTGAGGTCAAGGATGTTTTCATGACAGAGGCACATTCTTCACCATTGTTAGTACATCCAAGTAGCACAAAGATGTATCGAGACATGTGAGAGATGCATTGGTAGGTTAACATGAAAAGAGAGATCGCTGATCTTGTAGCTCAATGTCTGTCTTGCCAGCAAATCAAGGCAGAGCATCAAGCTCCAGTAGGAAAATTGAAACTGTTAGAGATTCCCGAGTGGAAATGGGAAAAGGTGACTATGGATTTCATTATAGGATTGCCGAGGACATTCCGGAGGCATGATGCCGTACGGGTTATTGTTGACCAATTGAAAAAATTAACACACTTTTTGCCTATTCGATAGGATGATACTTTAGACAAGCTTGCAAGCTTATACGTCTCTGAGATAGTGAGATTGGACGGAGTACCTGTATCTATTGTGTCGGATAGAGATCCGCGATTCACTTCTCAATTTTGGAGGAGCTTACAGGATGCTATGGGCACCAGACTTAATTTCAGCACAGCATTCCATTCTCAGACAGACGGTCAGTCTGAGGAGACTATTTAGACAGTAGAGGACATGCTTAGAAAATGTGTTTTTGAGTTCATGTGTAGCTGGGATGATCACTGATTGAGTTTGCTTATAATAACAGCTACCACTCGAGCATTTGCATGGCACCTTACGAGGCACTATATGGTCGGAGACGTCGGAGTCCAGCTTATTGGGATGTTGAGGGCTTGCGACAGATTGAGGGGCCAGAGTTGGTACAACAGACCTTAGAGAAGGTGAATATAGTGAAGAAATGTATGCAGGCATTGCAGGATCCCCAGAAGAGTTATTTTGATCGGCACCATAGAGAGGTTTCCTACGAGATTGGTGATCGAGTATTCTTGCGAGTATCGCCGTAGAGATGCGTAATCTGATTCAGAAGGAAGGGAAAGCTGAGCCCAATGTACGTGGGACCGTACAAGATCATTGGGAAGGTTGGACCACTTGCCTACAGATTGCAGTTACCAGAGGAGTTGTCCAGACTTCATAATGTTTTCCATGTATCGATGTTGAGGAGATACCATTTTGACCCGAGGCACGTGCTCAACCCTCCCGAGTTAGAGATTTCTGACGACCTTACCTACAAGGAGGAGCCCGTAGAGATACTGGATCGACAGATCTGGAAGCTTAGGAATCGAGAGATTCCGATGGTAAAGGTGAAGTGGAGCCTCCACTCACCTAAGGAAGCGACGTGGGAGGTGGAGAGTGATATGCAAGAGCGGTATCCGCACTTATTTCCCGAGATGTGATATATATATAGGTACGTTTTGTTAAAACTTATTTATGTTCGAGTTGTGTTAAGATGATATAGATGGGAGTAAGCTAGAATTTAGTTGCGATTAACCTAAGTGTTGAATCCTCAGAACCATAACTTACCTTTAATTTTGGGGATGAAATTTCTTAAGGGGGAGAGTTGTAACGCCCCAGAAATTAGTGATAAGGTTAAGAAAAAATTATATGTGGCATATGGTATGTTGAGTGTGAATGATGTGGAATTCATTGTTAATGAGTGTTAATTGAGTGGAAAAGATAGTTATTTAAGTTAGGAAACATGTATGAATAGATATGTACAGGTTAGGAGGTAGAAAGGAGTCGAAACCCCCCAATTCGGACGAAAAAACTACTGCAGAACTGGTGGCACGGTCTAGGCACGGTCGTGCCCAGGGTCGTGCTCATCAGGAAAAATTGAGCTGGGGCACGGCCCGTGCCCAATGCGTGCCCAGCTGCTGTTTTTAAAACAGAACCCGCGGTTTCCTTCTTATTTCATAAGAAAACCTTCCATTTTCCACTTAAAACACCCAAAATGCTCAAAACACGACCCCAGGATCTTTCCTACCATAAAACCTATCATAAAACAACAAACCTACACTAGATTAAACACATTTTAGCCTCTGATTAGTCTCATTTCTCTCTAGGTCGAAAAAGTGACGGGATTAAGCTAAATCTTCGATTCTTAGCAGAAATGTGTTGTAATTTGTGTGCATTGTGTAGGGTTTTGTAGGTTGTGAATATAGGACAGGTTTCGAGGAACCATTAGCCTTAAAACATCCGGTTTCGCGAGATTTCAGAGATTTGGGTATTTGGGAATCTTATGGATTTTGGGTAAAAATCTGTAGGAATGGTTTAATTGATGTACATTGCGTGTTATTTGATAGAAATGTGAATTGTATGCGTGTAGGTGACGACATTCATGGTTTGATTCGGGATTCGGGCGACAGATCGAACCCCGGAGCCCGAGGTAAGTGTGTGTTTGCCACTTACTTGACGTTTTATGATTGTTATGTGTTGTTTTGGATTGACATGATATTCGTAAGTAAGAAATGAAAATGGAATGGATCTCAAGAAGAATAAATTATATGAAAAATGTGCAAAAAGTAAACTAACGAATGAGATTTCGGTCGTATATGGTTTGAATGATATGAAAATGTTGTGGCTCGATTATGCTGATTTGATATGGGTTCTTAGGAACCAAATTATGTGCTTGTTGATGTAATGTGGAAAATTGATAATGAATTGACGTTGATGTTGATCGGTTGCGATGTGCTTAAGAAATGTTGGATGTATATATATTGATGTTTATATTGTGAGTGAGGTTGTTGTTGGAATGTTATACATGATAATAAACAGATTTTGGTATGTCGAGCTTATGTTTGAGAAATGTGATTTTGGCATAGCATTTCAACATGTGCATGGGCATTTTATGTGTGTTCATGCTGGGGGTGGCCAAATTATGTGCGAACAGGAGTGGACTCTCCTTGAATGAAAACAGGGGCCTTGTGGCCAAATCCACGTAAGAGAGTGGACTCTCTCTTTAAATAATATGGGACCTAGTTGTCAAAGCTCAATAAAACAAGGTCCTAGTGGCCAATATGCGCAAAAAAGAATGGATTTTCTCTTTAAATATGAAGACTCCAGAGCATGGCATTGTGTGTGCATTATGGCATTAGCATACATATGCATTCACGTCAAATTATGGAATTGTGTATTGATATGTATGTATGCAAGAAATGAGTATGATATATGGTACGCTATAAGTATGAAGAGTGGTTTGATGTGTTATTACTGATATGGTATATGTGTCATGTTGAACATGTGGTATGAAGCAAATGATGGTTATGTTGAGTATATGGATTATGGAATGTTATTGACAAAAATATGGACTTGTATGATTGTGATTGAATTCTTGATGTAATGTGTTAAATATATGTTTAAAATGATTAAACAAGATAATTTGGATGTAATTGAACTTGTATGGATGAATCTATGTCGAAATATGTTAGGACAGGGGTTAA
>CANYCX012713481.1:0-12534 GCA_948193385.1 Breynia disticha f. nivosa
CGAACGATTTTTTTGGTTTTGTCGGTTAAACCGAAATCAATGTGAGATTTTGTAATGGTATGACCATTTTGTCTGTGTTTTTGATGGATTGCTAAGCTTTTAAGTTGCAGAAAGGAAATAAGGGGTTGTGTTCATCATGCATCCAAAAGTTTGCTGCCTTTTTTTGACAAGTTATTTTGCTTTATATGATTATTTCTGTTAAAAGGAAGAGAGATTAATGCTAATCTTTTGCAAACAGAAAGAGCTTCAAAATCTTACGGGTTTCTAGGTTTTGCCGAGGAGTGGAAGTTGCTGCGTGGGAAATAGGAATAGGGTTTGGTTTGCAACTTGGAGATGACGAGCTACAACTGGTTGGAGGACTGAAGTGGTGTTTGGTTTGGGAAGTGGGCATTGGGCCTAAGCTTAGTAGTAGTGCTTCTTAATTAAATCCATTTGTTTATTCGGTCGGTTCGGTTTCTAAAAATTAAAACCGTAACCGACCCAAATTAACCGATTAAACCGATACATAAAACCGAAAAAACCAAAAAAATCAAACCAAAATAACCGAATTTAATTCGGTTCGTTTCAGTTTTTCGGTTCGGTTATGTCAACCCCTACTCACTATTCTTATTTTCTTTATGAATAAAAAAAAGAAAAAAAAAAGAAAAAACCTAAACGAGAAATAAGGGGTGTTAATATTACTTTGGCATTCTAGTGTTGATAACAGTTTCGATTTGCAAATAAATGAGAAAAGAGGAGGAAAAAAAAAAGAGAAGAATCTAATAAATTGTTTTAAAAAAATGATTATAGTGTCTTCAATAAAATAAAAAAAAAAGAGAAAATGAATTTAAAAGAAAATGAGTGTTCTGATTAAAGAGATGGAATAAAATCTCTTAAATTCAACAATTATTACTTACGTGACTGAATATAGTAAATTGTAGAAGCAAGGATGAAAGTAAACTTTCCCACAAACAAAACATAAGGATATGCATTTTTATAAAAAAAAAATCAGGTACATTTTTTTTTAAAAAAAAGGATAAAATATGCACTTCAAGAAAGTTAATAATGCACACGGAATTGCTTGCATTGAATCAACGCTTGCTTCGTCAAATGCATTTCATTCGTATCACTCAATTCATTGTTACACCTTTTGTTAAAGGTTCCCCAACTGTAATGAAGACACCATTATCAAGACCAATAGATGAGATGCAGTCGAAAACCAAAATGTATCCAGGTAATAAAACATCTCCAGACTCGTACAGTCTCGTAACAACTTCAATTTGAAGCAGTCACAATAAGGTTGGTTCGGTCATCAAAGAAAAAGATAAGACATACTATTCATTCATGTCAGAAAAGAAAACCATGGAAATATGCTAAAACAGAAGCTAGTTTCCCCACCCGGTCGGTACAATGGAATTTTTCTCAATCTACCCAATATCACCCGGATGATTAGTTAGTGCATTGTGGGGCGAGTAAGTCGAGGCCTCACAGGGGTCTTCGAAGGGCTCACCCTAAAAGATCGCAAGTAATGAAGATTGCTAAGCCATAGTTCTTAACACAAAATACTTGTTTAATCAAGCCAAGCCAAAACCTAACCTGACGGGTTGGGTTCCCAATACCATCCCACTGCAGTTCAATGCAACAATGGCGCTTTCTGCCTGTTTTCACAGATCAAATAACCACAAAGAATGAGAAACACCACGAGTATCATACGACTGGGATACACTACCAAATCTATTCCACTATATACAACTAAATTTCTACTCTCCAGTCAATTCCTAATAGGTATAAAGATATATACACACAACTTCAACCACTACAAAGTTGCCCTTTTTGATAGTCATTACACTTCCATTATATAGTGATAGACTTCAACTCAGAACTATTTGATCTTAAATTAGTCAAACAGAGGTCTCAAAAATACAGTAAGCAATTTAAGATATTTTACCCACTTAACACAGCAAAAATCAACTTACCATAGCAAATTCAACAAAAGCTATGCGAGTTGAATGCACATGATCACCCAAAAGCCTCAAGCGAGTAACCTGAAAAGAAAAAAAAAAACAAGAGGAAAAACTGTCAGATACTAATGGAATTTAATAACCAGCACCAAACTCAACGTACTTATGCCTTACCTCGCCACAAGTAGACTCAAAGAAAGTCTTGACATCAGCTTGGGAAACCTGCATTTATCAAGAATCATTTAGAGCGATAGAAAGGACCATTAAAAGATTAAATTACTAACACTGTGTTTGGCAAAATTGAGAGTAAGTTAAGTGTTTATAAAGTAAGATAAGGTAGAGTAAGGTAAGGTTTTCTTTTGATTAACTTGTTTGGAAATTTTAAGGGTTAACTCATATAAATGGATATCATGTATCATAAGAAAATTTCTATTCACTTCCATTAACAGTGGAGTAATGTAATCAAATAGAGATAAGATGCCCAGTTCATTTCACTCCTTTCACACTAACCTCCAAACAGAAAAACCCGTTATAATAGATGAGATTTGCTACCATTTATGCCTCCTTACCATTTAAATAAAATAACAGCAGTAGTAGTCAAAAGAAAAAAACAAGAGAAACATCAACCTCCAAACAATGACTTAAATAGTTTCCCCATGTATTGAACACAATCTAGAATATCTTTCTTAGTTATCATTTACCTTTTTATCAATATTTGTACAATACACAGTCCTTGAACACATCTCCCGTTCATCTTCTGACTGCATTAAATCGTCAAAAAGAATAAAATTTTCATCATCATGTTCAACCCTTGAGTACTTTATACAAACCAAGAATAAATGCGAAAACCAAAATACAGCCACAATGGAAGAGTCCGTTTTCATACCCTTGGGAGGAATGTAGGATTCACGGGAAGGATGGCAGTTTTTGAAGGCAAGACCCTAACCGGATAATACCCAAGCATTGTCCCACCAAGGTTTAAAGCTGCCCTTGCACCTTCTGTTAACAGACATCCAGAGAATAAATTTAAAAACTTAAATATAAATTTGCATTCAAAGCCCAAATAACTTGAATCTTTAAGGCAGAATAACTTACGCTCATCAGCAAATTCCACAAAAGCAAACCGAAGAACTGAGTGTGGATCACCACAAACTCGGCAGTCAACAACCTTGAGTTGAAGAAGAAAATCACAATCAGAATCCACATTTTAACTGTCAAGGTAATATGGCTCCTTATGAAAGGAAAATGGAAAACATTTTTATCTTCAAAGCTTTTTCACAACATAATCATACAAATAAAATCTCTCTAGGACGTGCTTGACATTCTTGTAGGTGGACAAATATGTCAAAAAAATATACTTTTTATGAAAAAAGGGGAAAACACCTCTCAGGAAGACCTTTTGTTGTCCAAGGCATGAGACTCCACAAAAGCCTTGCCGTCAAGAAGAAATGATTATTGAAAATTTTAACATTATATATACATATACCTTCAATTGTATGAGAAATATTTTGGCATGATAAAATAAAATAACTCAATTATGCAAACCAATAAATGAACTCAAGCAAAACACTTCTGAATGTTCCTTAAAATCTAGCAAAACTATGAAGTCGAGCAAAATCTTCCCTAGAACTAATTCATTTTTCAGATTGTTAATTGACTTCCTTGAATCTTGGTCTTTATTTGAATAATAAAGAGAACATGGGTGTCCTGTTATTTGAAGACCAACCAGCGGAAGAGATGATCCTTTTCTTACGTTTTTGTTTAGCAGCGTCCTTTAGTTCCTTAATAAAAGGAGACATGTACTAAACAACCTATTTAGCATCTGTCAAGCAATTTACAGCACCTATTAAACACTCTTATTCATTTCTGCCTATTTAGTTATTTAAAACCCTACTTTCTGCGTGTATTTGTTCAGGCATGACTTTTTGGTGCCTTGCGCCTCGCTTGAGACGCTCGCATGGGCGGCAACTTCGCAGAGTCACCTTTCCTAGGGAGTAGCAAGCTGCAGAAGCTACGCCTCACCTCCCCTTGGCACCTAGGCAAGTACCTCAGCACCTTATGATAGAACTGATTGCCTCTTAATAACACTGATTCTAACAACTGCAGCAGGATTAAGAAAAAAAAAATCATTTTTGAAATTCATACCTTAAATCGAATAGAATCATTTTGTCAAACAGTCAAATTGGCTATTTAATATATTTAATTTGTCTCCCCAGCTCAGCTGTTCCGGCATTGTCACATTTTAAAGCTAGCAGCAAGAGGTCTATGCGATTGGGTGAGTAGACTATTCAAAATTTCATTAGAGGCTAAACTTACCAAGTAAATTCCCACTTGCACTACTGAGTTGATAAATGCTACAAATGCATAAATAACCAAAGTAGCTTACTGAAATTCACAACTTCACCAAGGAAACTCAAGACAAGCTTCCCTTCATAAGAAATCTGGATTACATACTTTCATATATTCCATCACTTCAAAGCCACAATTTTTAATTTCATCTCTTCAATTTGAGCTAAGATTATAAAATTCCAAAATAGATAAAGTTGAGGATACTGCAAATGCAGAACCCATTTACAAAATCTGACAATATCAGCATTAGAGTTTATTAAAATGAGGCGAGTTTCACTTCAAATAGGATGGATCAGAAGTAAATAGTTGTTCGCAAACATTGACTCAAATGTAAAGTATGTTATCACTGGTAAATATGAACAAACATGTAGAAGGTCAAAAGGAAGTTGACAACATCACTGGAGAGCAAGCATTTCAAATTTCAACGCAGAAAAGAATCAGAAAGTGTCATAGACAGCACAAGGAAGAACCACATTTTAAATTCAAGGGACTAACATAGATCAGGTTACTTACTTGTCCGCAACTACTAAATAAGCCAGCAAGTCTCTCTTCAGTTACCTATATTAAAAAAAAATAAATAATTATTGTTATGGCAAGTTATAAAAGTACGAATGATGAAAAAATCATAGTATCATAAACTGACACATTAACAAAAAAAAAACGCACGTGCTGATCTATGTCAGAAACATATACTGTTCGCCTAATACTATCATCTCGTTGGGCTCTATAAGCTCGCCCATTCGATCTCCTCCTCCCTTGGTTAAAGCTATTTCTTCTCTGAAAATGAAACGTAGTGAGATTTAATCATTTGATTTAGAGTAAAAACAAATCTCAAGTGTCACAGTCAAACACTTGCTGCAATCATTGACAACTCATAAAAATAGAACTTTGATACAGTGAATCCTGTTCTCCAATCAAGAACTCACTTTATAGAGATAGTATTCATATCTAATTGATGTAATGTGCAAATGGCCAAGCAAGAAGAATAGATTATGAATCCAAAGACAACGATACCTGCTCAGTAACAAAAGGGATGATCATACATATAATAACAAGGTGAAGAACAACAGACAGCTACCGAGAAACAGTGCAAGACATTTCTTTAATAATCCAAAAGAAATACACAAAACAAAACACACCTCTTGCAATACCAATAAGACTTGGGTAGTGAGCAGGGAAGACAAAAGTCAGCGCCTTTATTAAAACATCAATACAAGCATGAAAAAATAATTCAATCACAATGATTGGTCAAAATTACAGCTATTGATAAGACAAATAAAAGAACAAAATCAAAAACACAGTTTCCATCATAATTCTGTAGGCAATGAATTGATGATCTTACATAAAAAGTGTATGAATCAATCATCTGCATAACAATGTTGACAGCTACACTTGAGATTAAATGAACAGCTTTGAAGAACGTTTGACACTGCAGACTGTAATCGCATTGGTAATATAAACAAGAAAAAAAATTTACCATTCCCAATCACAGATCATCTATTACACCCAAACCAAGTACATTGATCAATCAATTGACCATAAAATCCCCAGATACAACAAAAATTGAGCAAGCCAAATGCATTCACAAGCAAACATACAAGTAACAACACTTACACTTTCACCTTCAATCAAATTAACAATCACAAACCACAAAACAACAACAAAAAACCATTTCTCGAAACTAAATTTCCGAAAGGAATGATTAAAACCAAGATAAGAAATTCACCTCAAAAAATGATCAACAAAAAGAAAACCAAAACAGAGAGAAATATACCCTTCTGTTATTGGGAAAACTGTCACTGGGAGGCGGAGACGATTCCTTATTTGGAAATGCAAAATTGTTGAGATTCTGAGAGTGATAATAACTAGAAGGAAAGAACTCTTTGGCCAGAGGATTCAACTTAGTGAACATATCAACAAGTTTTTCCACACTGAATTCTGATTCACTTTTGTTTTTTGACCCAGAATCAGACTTCTTTGAAACGGTGTCGTTTGACACTGCAGAATCAGTGACCATTTCAGAAACTGCAGCCATTGATGATCACTAAAAAAAGAACAAAAGATTAAATAAAATTATTTTATAGTTTATTTATGAAAACAAAAAACTCCACAATTAGCTCTCTCCTCCTTTTATTTATGTAATTGGGAGTGAGAATTGTAGAGGAAATCTTAAGACTTATAAATACATGGATTATTAGGGTGATGAAAGAGAGGAGAAATGTAATAAAAATTTGAGAGAATGTTAATACAGAAATGAGGTTTTGCGTTTAAATGATCAAAGTTTTATTTTATTTTTTTTAGGAAGAGAGAGAAAGTTAGGGTTTTGGGGGGTTGAGAGAGAAACAGCAGTGAGAGAAGAGAACTATTAATTTTTTTTTTTTATGACAGTTTTATTTATTTGTTTTGGTTTTTAATTATAGGGAGGGTGAAGTGTAGAGAGGGACTATAAAAGGGGGAGACGTTAAATGGTGCGAGAGAGAGAGAGAAAGGACAGATGTGATAACGTAAGATGAGTTTTTTTTTTTTGAAAGCACGTAAGATGAGTTAAGCTAAGGTTTCTAAATTTATGGATGTCATCTCTAACTGATTATGTCTTCTGCTACTTTTCCAACGTTGTCACTCTCTCTTAGTTTCTACCTTTTTTTTTTTGCACTGCTCACCTTTCATTTTTTTCCATTTTATTTTCGTACTGTTTCGTTAATTTCGGTTTTTTTGTTTGCCTCGAATTATTCATGAATTAGAAAAATTGCTTTTAGAAGATTTCAATTAGCATAATTGTTAAATTTAACAAAAATAATTCAAACTATTCATGAATTAGAAAAATTGCTTTTAGAAGTTAACATAATTGTTAATTTAACATAATAATTAGAGCATCCCTAATAATACTCTCTTAATTCCTCTTCAAAATATTATTTTTTATTCATTCTCTTAACTAGTCACTCTCTAAAATTATAAATCAATCCAACAATACTCTTTACACTACTCTTTACACAACTCTTTTATAATATTTTATTAATAAAATCAGCAATTATCACTATTCATCAATATACTAATCTTCATACAACTCTTTAAAAATACAATAAAAAATGTTAAGAGAGTGGGTTTTGGCTCTCTTAAACAAAAGACTAACTATTCAAATATGTTAAAATTAGAAGAGTTTGATTAAATTAAGAGATTCTCTTGGGGATGATTTTTTCTTATATATTCTCTTATTTAAGAGAAAAGAGTCCTCAAGAGAGACTTTCGAGGATGCTCTTAACATAATCGTTCTTAAAATGCAAATGTACTTTTTCAAGACAATTAACATTTTTACTCTAAAACATTATTAATATTGTAATCACTAAAATATCATATTCTATTTTTTACAGATCTTAACATATCTTAATTTATATAAGTGAATATTATGAGTTTTTGATAATTTTTTAAATATATATATGTTTGTGATAAAGAAGATACGTCAAATAGAATCTTTAAATTTTTATCAAATTGATTTCTATTACTAATGTTAAGTGACTTTTTTACATTAAAATAAAGTGAATTTGATTTAAATTAGTTAATCATATCGCAATAGATTTTAAAATTTTAGTTAACCTAAAGAGAAAAATCCATAATCTTATTATTGAATAATTTAGTCAAGAAAATTAGCTTTATTTTTCTTAATTATGCTCGTGTACATTGTAGTTGAGGATTAGGAACCTTTGAGTGACTCTCTTTTACCTTCACACACACTTGAATCTACTTTAGGCTAGGATGTGGACTTTTTCCAACTCTCTCTAGACTTGAGAATCTGCAAAACAAAATGGTTAACTCGATTAAGAGAGGGATGGTCGTTCATGAACGGGAGATGGTCTATTTATGGGCTCCCAAATCCTATGAGGCACAGTTCAATTAGACTAGAGTTTCTAAAATCTTATTTTTATCCTATCTTGATTAAATCAGTTGGAACAAGACTAAGAAACTCGACTCTTATTCATTTGAAACCATGAAAAACATCTATCTATGGCTAAGGTAGGTACCTACACTTTTTGGGCCATTAGGGTTTGATGGTCGTCTCATAGCTGACCAACCAACCCATCACCATGTCCGTATTTTTTAGTATTTTTGACTTCACGAAAAATCTACTTGTGCAATGACTATAATGTCTGACCAAATAGACTCACATCAACATGACCTACCATACAATATAAGGGTCTAAGTAACTAATCATGGATTTCTAGTCCAATAGACCAAACTAAGGTCACTGGCCAAAATTCACCAATACCTGCAACATATGTTCGTGTATTCCGTAGTTTTTTACTTTGCAAAAAATCTACTTAGGCTATCACTATGATGTTAGGCCCAATAGACTTAAATTAACATGGTTTACAATGCAATATTTGTACATTGTTCAGTACTCTACAAATAACAATTGTTCATATACAAGGATTCCCATGCCTTATACTATCATGAGATCAAAGAGTAAAACATCATATAAGATTGTTAGGTAGAAAATTTAATGGTTGTTGAATTCAACTTATTCTAGTTATTATTAAGCATGTAGAAGGTTATAAATATTTATTGGACTTACTATGTCAATTCTGAGAACAAGGCCTATAGGATCGCACACAAAATTACTTGATAAAGGTTGTGATATTTCTGAAAAGAAAAGTTTTCAAAAAGTGTAGAATTTTGAGCCGATATATTGGCGCGCCCAAAATGCAAATCCCATTTTCGAGATAATTGTAGAATTTTGACAACCATTTTTTCTTTTAAAATAATAGGTAGTGTAACGCCCAAAAAAATATAACTTAAAATTAGTGGAAATGTGAAAACAGTGGCTGAGAACGGCCTGGGTAAACTGTTCTCACTGCAGACAAAGGTTAATCTCGCACTGAATAAAGGTTGAACGATTACCCAAATGATTTGGGTAAACTGTTTGGATGGCCATTCGACTTGGCGGGATTTTAAAATCTAACGCGTATTAAGGAAGAAAGAAAGAGAGAAGTATCATTTTAGGAACCCTAGCCGACACCACTCAAGAGAGACACTCTCAAACCCTCAAGAAACACTTCCAAACCTTCCTAAAACACAAATCTTTGGCCCTCATACTTAGATCCTCATAATCCTACGAAGGAACAAAGATCTAGACAAATCTAAGGTTTTGAGGTGTCTTAGAGCAATTTAAATCTCTAACCTTAGATGAAATTTATGAATACTAGAGTGTGATTTATGTGGGTTATGTAGGTTTTTGTAGAGGATCCTAGAGGTGTGAACATTTAACATATTTTTGTGATATTGAAGGGAGATTTGAGATTTTAAGGTTTGGGTAATTTGGGGATTTTGTGTAACGAGAGGTATATGTGAAAATGAGGGTAATGTGTGTTGTATAAGTGCACCGAAACACACTTATCTTGGTATGTCTTGCATTTATATGGTTAACTATATTTGATTGAATGTAATATGTTCAAATGTTGGGTAAAGTGTCGTAAAAATGGACTTCATGTGTGGGTATGATTTGTTTTGATGGCTTGATTGTGATGTGATGATTGTGCCTTTATGCTATGAAATTGTATGGAAGAAATTTAAATGCAAATTGTTCCATTTGTTCGATGTGGGTGTTAATGACATATCGATGTTATTGCGGTTATGAACATGGAGATTGTGTTGACTATTGTCAAAATCAGTAAACGGTTAAACTGAGGTTAATGTAAAATATGTAAAGAATGAAATTATAAACATTATGTGTTTTGAGGAAATGCGTGAAATGTGCATAAGTTGTGTTGTTGAGATTTTTATGATGAATTTAGGAATGTGTACATTTCATTCAGGTCATTTGGACATACCATAATTATTGTAGCATGTTTATGAAAAAGGGGATTAGTCACAAGAGTGAAGCTCTAATTTATGTGGGGATTAGCCACAGGAGAAAAGCTCGACATTAAGGAGATTTTCCACTAGAGCAAAGCTTGAAACTTAAGGGGATTAGCCAATGAATGAGAGAGAGATCTCTCATTTGAAAGAAAGACCTCAGGGCTGTTGGGTTTCTTACGTGTTTAAATCTTTTGGCAGCAGAAACAATCATTAAGACACGTAAGAAAACAGCCAAGATCAACATATAATCGACTCAAAACATGTCATGTACAATCGGCGTGCAAGATAAAACCATAAAGGTCAAAACTTTAGAAGAAAGATTATACCTTTCGTGCTCCTCTTCTTGGCCATGTGGTATATGGGCAAAATACAAGTATCTACCGTTTCAAAATACTCCGAAACGACCTTTATGACACCAAGGAAGAATCCCACGTGTGATTTCTCTATAGAATTAACACACAGATTAGCGAAAATGTGTACTAGCACAGGGAGAATAACGTACCACCTTAGTTTCTGTCAATTTGAATGAATTTCTGTGAGAACCAAAGGCACCACGTTGATTATTCAATATAAGCAGCCCCTAAATCTCACGTCTCTCTCTAGAGAAAACCTAGAAATCACTCACTTTGAATTCTTTGAGGAGGCTCACGGCTAGGAGTTGTGTTTTTGGGATGGCTCACTTGAATGGTAACGGTTATGGTTTCTCTTTCATAAAGCCACTTTAAAGAAAAGAGTTTTGCTAGGTCAAAACACTAAACAATCCTAATGCCTTTAGGACATGTTTAAGTGTTGAATTTAAAATCAAAATCTTTCAAAAACCATTATCTTAGTCGTGTACCATTTGGATAGTTAAAAGATTAATTATCCTTGTCTTAATTTAAGACATGTCTTGTCTTAATTTAAGACATACCTCCTATATTCTCTCTCTCTCTTTATTTCTTACATATTTTTCATTTAAGACATCATATTTAATAAATAATCGTTGTCCTAAATTCACGTAAGAAATATTATTTCTCATCTGTCTTGGGCCTAATTATCAAAATTGGCCCAAATGCCCAACTCGGTCCAGTGACCGGATTTTTACCTAAGGTGAAGTACCAAAATTACCCTTTTAGGTATTCGCCATCCGCGTGCGATCTATAGGACTATTTAATAAAGGCAATGAGTTTAATAACTCACAAATCATAGGCGGTCTCTAGTAAGACACTATGATCACCCTAAATTAAATAGCTGACGAGCAGTGTCAACAGCCTTACTACAACTCAAATAAATCCCTTGACCTAGATATCTTGATTTAGCACAAGGCATGTCGCTAACACCCTTGTTTAATGCTAAATCACTTTTCTTGATCTCTATGACAAAATTGATAAGTTCAAATGAATGACTTAATCATTTCATTCGGGTGCGGCCACACTCTTTCCAATCTTGTCTATCAAGCGGTCAGTGATATCATCTCTCACAGAGAGGGTCAATCCCTTCACTTCACTTCTGCTCTCAATTATGATTTGTAGCAAACCCAATTATACCCATACTTGTCAACCTTTTATGGCCACGTTAGGCATATGTCAAAGTACACTAAAAATCATAACAAGAGACATATTGATTTCCAGTCTAAGGATAACATTTGACATTACAAATGGTGATCGCTTTCCAAGCATAATGCTCTACATTATACCTATGCACTTTGCTAGATATCCCAAATATCTATGACCCGTAGAACATGATCATCTACAAAGTACATACTAGTCTCAATTCATTTCTATTCCCATAGAAACAAGCGACTAGGAATATTTAGAATGTTAATGTCATATCATCCAGGTTCTACTATCAAGGTCCTCAACCTTGATACCTCAAGTGCTTAATTAACATTATTGGATATTTTATGAAACACATACCACAGGTCAATACATGATATGATAAAATAATGCCTCATAATTTTATTACTCAATAATAAAATTTATAGATAATGGATTGGGTTAGGGCTTACACTAACAAATACAAGTCACACAAGCTATATACCTAACCATCCCGTTAGGTATGTTCAAATCAAATCACACAAGCAACATACATAATCATTACATTATGTACAATCAATCCAGACACTTCGCAAACAAGGAACACACAAACAAGGAATATTGCATTCATGTTGCTTACCTCGCAAGCAACGTCTAATGCTCTAGCTGGAAAGCTCCCTCACCATGATTTTGGCCTCCTATTAAAAAGATTATGACTTACATTAATCATATATGCATAAGACAATGCAATGACAAAAAATTAGCGATGCTTATATGCCTATACGCTTAAATACTCCTATTTCTCTTTCTTTTCTCTTCCTCTCATTAATGTCTCTCACGTAACCTTAACCTAATTCTTTTCTCCTCTTTCCACCAACCAC
>CANYCX012714748.1:0-26281 GCA_948193385.1 Breynia disticha f. nivosa
TATATATATATATATATATATATATATGTTCTTTGGACAAAACAACTGGTCAGTTAGCTGTCCACTCGTTTTTTTTTTTAAATTTAATTTCCATTTTTTCTCTTCTTCCACGAAATCTCCAGAACAGCAACTCAGATAAAAGAAGAAGAGAGGAACAATATTATTCTTCTTTGTAATCTCCCATTTTTTTCCCCGTTCAACCTTGATTCAACAATTCTTACAAGACGTCGAAGTTCCATACTCCTTTTTTTCCTCAAAGCTTGTTGCTTGTTATTGCGTTAGTGAGAAGAGATCTGGGCATTGCTTGTTTTCTCGATTTTCCGGGGAGTGGACGGAATATTGACTTTCCGGCGAGGGGAAGAAGGTTTTCTTGAAATGCAAGAATTGTCGGAGATTCTTATTGGGTTTTAGCCTTTTCTTAATTTTGTTGTAAGAGAGGGCAAAAAGATTGGTTCTTTAGAAGAAAGAAGCAAAGAAGTTGTTAGCTGACAATAAAAGTTTCGGTGTTAGTGAATATACGTGTTGAGTTGGACTCGTGTAATGCTGAAGTCAGAGAGACCCAATCCAGAGTCCAACGACAGCACCCGTTTCGGGTATCTAAAACAGATCGTCAAGAGTTGGTCCTCATTGAGATCTGATACTTATTTGCCTTAAAAGGGCCATAAAGTTCAGTAACGGTTAAACTAAGACACAGAGGATTTTGTTTAGTTTTACACTTGTAAGGCAAGAAAGAATAAAAAGCAAAATGATGAGAACGAAGAGTAAACCAAATGGATTATCTGGTGAGTCCGGTTCTGAATGGGAACTTCGACCTGGAGGCATGTTGGTTCAGAAAAGAACTGATTCTGATCGAGTCTCTATTCCTCCACCGACAATTAGAGTTAGGGTTAAGCACGGGCCAACGTATCATGAACTCAATATCAGTTCTCAAGCCACATTTGGTACGTCACAATATGCAATATCCTTTTTTTGTTTGAGCATTAGGTTTTGATTTATTTGTGTAGGTTTGTTTGAATGAAATTGCTGTTCTTGGAATTGATATGGATTATGTTCATGTTTTGTGGTTGCAGGGGAACTTAAGAAGATGTTGTCAGGGCCAACTGGACTTCACCATCAAGACCAGAAGCTGATTTATAAAGACAAAGAGAGGGATTCCAATGCGTTTCTTGACACTTCTGGAGTGAAAGATAAGTCCAAAATTGTTCTTGTTGAAGACCCTATCAGTCAGGAAAAACGGTTTCTTGAGATGAGAAGGAATGCTAAGATGGAGAAAGCTTCTAAGTCTATATCTGAAATTAGTTTAGAGGTTGACCGGCTTGCTGGACAGGTAATGTGCAAGTACTCTCCAAATTAGGATTGTTTATAGCAGATGATTAGAACTGCTTTGCTAAATTTTAGTGTTGTTTTAGGTGTCGGCGCTTGAATCTGTAGTTTCGAAAGGTGGGAAAGTGGAAGAAAAAAATGTGCTTAATTTGATCGAAATGTTGATGAATCAACTGCTTAAATTGGATGGAATCATGGCTGACGGTGATGTGAAGCTACAGAGGAAAATGCAGGTACGTTAAAGTTGCCGGGATATCATCTAACTTTTTAAGATTGTTTATCAGAATTTCTTGCAGAATCTGTAATTCGTTTACTTTCCTTACGGTGGTATAGGTGAGAAGAGTTCAAAAGTATGTTGAGACTTTAGACATGTTAAAGATCAAGAACTCCATGCCTAATGGCAATGGAAACCACTTGCCGTCGCAGCAGCAGCAAATGCGTTTGAATGGACATAGATTAGCTCCAATTCAAGAAGAGCAACCGTACTCAAACGGGCAAAGATCGACGCCGATTATAGAACAACAAGCCAGGCATTCCGTCGGAAATTCTCCGGCGAAACAACAACAGCAGCAGCAGCAATCAAGGAATTCAGCAGCACCAGGGGCAGTTGTGGTTACGACACAATGGGAAACATTTGATTCGAGCCCAGCATTGATGCCAGTACCCTCCACATCCATATCAAACCCTGTCGCCAACAACTCCGTTCACCAACCTAAGTTCCCCTGGGATTTCTACGACTAGACCATATTCAGATGGTAGTTAAAATTGTTTTAGTGTGTGGACCTGGTTTGAAACTTGATCTGTGACCAGTTGGTTTGTGATCCCCTCCATTCTTTGATGTATTTAGATTTATGAGTGCCCCTTTCAATCTGCGATTCAGTAACCAGAAAATAAATGGGGTTATTATTACAGATGATCATTGCTATTAATCTGTTCAATCTTTGTACCTTTTCATCTTCAAATTCAGTTCATATTTGTATCTTAATGGCTTTGAAAGTGATAGATACATGGACGGTAAATTGCACAGTTGAAATGGAATATTGTTTTGTCTCTTTCAATGTTCAGTACATCCTTTGTAATTAACATTCAATCGAATTGTGGCAAGGAAGTTTGGCTCAACTGTTAAAGTCGAGAATCCCAGATTTCTTCCTAGCCTTGTAACTTGGGTTCGAATCTGTCTGACGACACTTTGTTGGTGGGCTACCGCCCTGGGCTTCCTTGGTGGTCACACGTCTGGAAGGAGATTTCTTTCCGCTCAGTGTTGTTTCGCAGCGCAAGGCCGCCCGCTGAGTTGGTTTTCTTGCAGACCCTTCTGGCAGCTCCGGCTGCTGGGAGAATCCTCTGCTAGGCATTCGCTCCCTGACCGAGTTCTTTGGGGTTGAACTCCCCTTGTACCCATTTTTTTAACCCAAAAAAAACATTCAATCGAATTGAAAGAAAAATTATCAATAATCAATGTTGACAAAAGGAACATGACATAGTTAACATGAAAATACCCAACCAAATAGCTAATACACCTAATAAGCTTTAATTAGGTTTGAAAATTTGACGAGTCGTAATCGTATCAAATATCGTTATTTATAACATAAACATTAAAAAAATTAAATTCGTTATTCGTGTTGTGTTTAATTATTTTGGTGACAAAAAATTTAGGAGGAGTAGATTTGTCCATCGCCAAGGCAGGGAATACTTACAGGGAATTGTCGTTGGAAACCGGCAGCTAATGTTGTCTACCTACCAAACAAGTGACAACACTAAGATTCGAACCTCAAACCTTTTAAATAGAGGTTAACAAATTTTGCTGGTGAACTTAAACAGACAGATTTGTGTTTAATTTTATAAGTATTAATCATGTTATCGACTCTAGCTTTTATCTTGAGAAAGATAAATTGATAGGACATTAAATGCATCTCTGAGGATGTTAGACTATTACTCTTTGTTAGTCATAGGGTTGTCCCTAGATTGAAAGTTGCAATTAAAGAGTAGGTAATGGACTATAATTATTAAACCCTATTCCTTGCTTCCTGCCATGGCTACAAACTGACAAAAAGAAAGATGAAAGCACAAAAATTCATAGGATTTTTAGCCATCAAGTAACTACTACTACAACTACAATCTAGGCCACAATGATAGAACAAACCAAGTGTTGATAAAGGGTAGTTGGAAATGATAAGAGTGGATTAGTTTTATTACTTTAGCTAACTTCTGTGAATGTGATATGATGACCACCAAAGAAACCTCTTCCCATTTCTGATATTCAACCAACCTTCTAAACTTGGTCTCTATAATTGTCACCACCAACTCCTAAATATTTGCAGAACCAATAGCATGGATGGATTGCTGGGTAAGGTTGTTCGATCTCTCACCATTATGATTTCGAGAATGGTTTCTTAAAGAATGTTTACTCTTGCCTATGTGTGTACCAATCGTCTTCCAATAATTATTCGTGAAAGTTTTCAGACCTAAATCTTTCACAGAAATGCTGGATGTTGAAGTCACAGTTAACTAAGATTCGGATGGAAGCTTAGTTTGGAAAATTAAAGCGGAAGAACAAAGACAAATAAAATTAAATTGTACAAAAAGAAAAAGAGCAAACGTAAGACATTATTACAAAGGAACTCGAGAAATCACAAAATTAATATAAGGACAAATTACATGAAAAAGGCGATCTTTTCAAAAGCTAGATTATGGGATGTTGTGTGTTAATGTAAGGCAATTCTGCAAAACTGCATAGCATATTAAATGAAAGGATTAATTAAGTAAATGAAGCTGGGTATACTTCATTCTTCAAACATTTGTTTATGTTGGTGCTGATCAAATTCGAGTTAGATTAATTAACAGAACGTGTTTATGGTCGATTAGACTTAATTACAACAAATTGAAAAATTAGCGTCAAAATCTTTTCCGTTAAAACACTTTTGAAGCAAATTTAGCGACAAAATTGACACAAATGACATTAGCGTCGGATTTTGAAGCTAAAAATTGTATCAAATGTACAAATTTGGTGCTAAAACATGCGGGTCTCCCTTTCCGTTGAAACAAATACGAGGCTAATTTGGCTTCAAATTAGTGTCAGAATTTAGTGTCAAAGTCAAAATTTAGATGGTAAAATTATGTCAAAAACAACATTTCACGCTGAGAAACTATGTAGAAAAACATTTGCCGCTATATTAGCATCAAGTGTAATATTTACCATTGAATATTAAATTTTTCTCGCAAAATATAGCGTCAAATGCTCTTTCACGCAAAATTAGCGTTAAAATATGATGTGAAACTGATGTAGCATCAAACTTCATCACAAACGCAAATTGGCAAGCGAGACACTTTTGCGCGATTAAAATTTTCACGCCATATTTTAACGTTAAAGTTATTTAGCGTCAAAATATGTTTGACGCTAATTAATTGTCTTTTTTAGTGCTTCCATTCAATTTGTTCTTATGATGTCTTGCTCTATTTGTTAGGTTGGGCTAGATCATTTTTGGGCTTTTTACTGTTATAGTGTTATTGGAAAAAATAATTACGAGAAAGGGGTACTTTAAAAAGTATTTACCAAAAGAGGGTGCTCTTAGGTTAAACCGAGCTTAAAATTTGCAGACAAGTCGCTTTGTTGACGTCTTTGATGAAGTCCAAAATTCAAATTTGCGGACTATCTGACTCACACTGCCCCAATAATTCTGACAAATGTTGTTGTCTGAAAACTAAACTTGCGGAGTATGAGCTGTCTCTCAGCTTTGTTCTGCAGGTTGATTTGACATTACCACAAATTTTGAACTCGGTGTATCTGTGATAAATCCAAAGACACCTGTCACACGCGGAGTGATTTTCTTAGGGGCTAATTGAAGTATAAGGGTTTATACTTAATTAATTGGGGGACCCACAATTACTACACCTTTTTAATATACTACATATATAATTATATAAAACAAAAACATTAATTTTATATAATTCAAAAAATAAATATTAAAATTTTAATTATTCAAAATATTTATTAAAATTTAAATTTTAAAAAATTATATGTTAAAATTTATTTTTTTCTTAAAAAATTAAATTTAAGATAAAAAATAAATTTTTTTCCACTAACTCTTCATCTATAAACTTCACTTTCTTGAAATCTTTCTAATGCTATAAACCTCATTTAAAGGTTTATACTTAATTAATTGGAACCTATAACTACTATTCCCTCCGTCCTCAAAGATAGACACATTTTCTATATATAGTGTCTCAATATATATACACACTTACTTTTTTAAACTCATTTATGATAAACATATTGACATTCTATCCCTCATTTATGAAATACATTTTTTAATGGTGGTCTTTCCCAATAAAAATTTTTAAGGGCATAATAGTAATAATACATAATTTAACTAACTTTAATTACCACAATTATTAATTTCTTAAAAACCACAAAAGTCAAACTGTGTCTATCTTTGTGGGACGGAGGGAGTATATTTTTTAATATACAATGTATAAAATAAAAAATTAATTTTATAAAATACATATCAGAAACAATAAGTCAGCTGTCAACAATGACATAATGCTGGTCTTCGGACGATTGCTCGAAGAAATCAGCTATACGACAGTAGTTCATCTCTTTAGATTTGTAGAATTTTTTTCATACTTTATATATATATTTTTTAAAAATTCATGGAATATTTATTTTTTTATTATTAAATATTTTATATTTTTTATCGAGTGTTCCTACATAATTATTTATTTTTTATTCTCTACATAAATATTATAAACATTATTACGATCATTTAATTATGCATTTGTTATTTTATCATGTTTTATTATTGTTTAATCATGTAATGAATGCTTAATGATGAAATATTTAAATTAAAGTTTAATGACATAATGATGGCTCAATTATGGAATGATTAAACAATGATGGATATGTTTTTGTGCATGATTGACAATGATGAGCTGAGTGTGATGGTTTGATTTGAGGTGTAGTCCTCAAATCTTATTTGTGGACAATCAAAAATCATCATAAATTAGTAATTATTTTTTAATTCACCCTAAATCAGTATTTATTTTTTAAACCACATTAAATTGATAATTATTTTTTTTAACAACATTATATGAGTAAAAAGCCCTCATTTTTGAGATATGATCCTACAGTTCAGATAGATGGTCATTCAAATATTTCAACAGAACGTTTGAAGACTGAGCAGTTACGTATTGGTTTATGGACTGCACCTGCATTCAGGCTCAGTTACTGATCTTGAGGCTTTAGACCTGAGAAATGCCCATTTCTGAACTCAAATTACCAGTTTGTTACTCTCAGATTTGCATAAAATTGAGGCCAAACTATATTGGTTCCTAGCCCAGTTTAAAAATTATGAGCACACAACAACTGCTCTAGCTTACCTTAACTGTGCAAATTGGCTGATACTTTTTATATAATAACACGATTCGTGAGTATTTAATTATAATAAGATATAAATGATATAAATTTATGTTTTCATAAATAGTGATTTTTAATAAAATCACGTCACTACTACGATTTGTTTAATCCGAATTGTTATGTGCAATGACTGATAAAATGAACAAGTGTCCGAGTCGGCCCCATCAAATTACTTTCCAAAACCTTTACGAACTTCTTTATGATCTTTTTTTTTTCAACGGTTGAATAAAACTTTTCAGTCAAAAAAGCAGTTGCAGATAAATTCCAACGTAGAATTCCTCAAGCAAAAGAGCACACGAATTCGAGTACATGAAACTGGGACGTAACAAAATGTCAGGTGGGTGGGTTTCCAACTCAAACTTTATCTTTTTTACTGTTTGAAAATTTCAGGAGCTCTTTTTCATAGCTTTTCCTTGTTTGACATTAATGGAACTGCAACAATATTTGGTGAAGGTGGTGGTTGTTGCTGTTAGCTAGTATATATTGCCGTCTTGGTCACATCTGACGCATATTCCAAGAGCAATAAACATGCACTTTTCCTAAGTGGAAGTCGTCAAGTAAAATTTGATCAAATTTGAAAAATGGATTTGAATTTATGCCTTTCAAACGACTTAAACATTTGTAAAGCAACGTCTGTTAATTTCTTAATCGTTTTATAAAACAAGTTTGAAGTCGTTAATTGCACCTCCACTCTTCCTAAGTAGTGTGCACGTTGGTGATATAATCACGCACTAAAACAAATGGGACTAAGGGGTCGATTGCTCTCCCTTATCGTACATACTCCTATAATTATTTTTTTTTATAGTGTAATATTATTTTCTTTGACTACTCACGTATACGTTGGTGACGGGCAAGTAAAAGAAAACCAAAGTTGACACGAAACCTGAGCTCAAGGAAGAGAAAAAAATGTCTGAAGAAGATGAGGGAAGAGCGTAGATCAGGGAGTAGTTTTTGTCTTTGGTTAGGTTGTCTGAAGTTATGGGGATAACCCGTACCCCGTTTTGTCTCCGTTGGAGGGTGCTAGTTCCTCTGGTGTTGCCATTTGGCCCGCAAAAGTGTGGATAAGTACCTTCTTTTCCCTTATCTTTCTGCCAAAATTTTTGGACCATTCTCTCAAAATGCTATCACACATCACCACTTTTGTCACCATCTCCACTAGTGCTATCAGATATGGATTCTCGATCTTCCGTTTGTGGAATGATAAGATAAGAATATTCCATCTCAGGACAAGCTTGGTATCTTTCCATGAACTAATTCATTCGGTAATTGAATTCTTCGAAATCGCAAGTTGGAATGGACGAAAACATTCGTTACGCCTTGCATATGTCTAACAAAAAAGCTTTCATAACAAAGATCCGTTTCAGAATTTGTGCTTTCAATTTCATATCATATTCATGCATGTTACTTTGAAAAGATTGGATTCGTTTAAGTGTGCAAGTGTCGTAAAGCTTTCGGCCGCAACAATAATCTCTTGCAAAGACTTTAGGCAAGGCCACTATGCACGCTATTCATTAAAGCACGACATTGTAGTCATCAAAGTAAGCAACGTCGGCGCGTGAACGTGGAAGCTTCCTCTAGCTACGAATTAGGGTTGTGAGTTAGAGTAGCTTGTATTCATCACACATGGTAAAGATTAAGTTTGAGACAGTTTTAAACACAAATGAAAAGTACAAAAGTCGGTAAAGATTAACTGAGTGGAGTTTTATTTTCTGACTGTTTTTCTTTTTTGTAGTGCTTTGAAGATACTAAGGATCACGTAAATGGCCTCGTGAATGGAAAAAGCTTTTAGCTTATGACACCAACTAGTTGTTTGTACCTAACCTCGCATTATAGAGAGAATGATTCAGTACAGAAGGATTAATTACCATTATTTGTAGTAATTCTTATTAGTGTTTCTAGAATCAAAGTTTTCGTCTTCTCGAAGAACAGAAAGAACTGTGTGTTTGCTATAAAATAAACATTATGCGATTCTATCTTTAGCAAGGTTCCTTAGTGGGAATTTTTATATTTCTTTAGAGGCAATCATGATATCATCAAGTTCCGGTCAATTAGTTCCTTTGCTTAGCAAACTGATGAAATCTTTTCTTCTTTTTTTGGCTATAGGCCGATCCTTTTCGTGGACATAAAGTGAGTGTTTGTGACTGTATATGTATGCGTACGAACCAGAAATTCCATGAATACATGCATGGCTTGAAAATGAAGAATCTGGTTCGTCAAAAATGGAGAAAAGAATGTGAGCTGAGACGAAGAAGACTCCAGCATTGAAGTTTGAAACATGGTGATAAGCACGGACATAAGCAGACGAAGTCACAGCTCAGAAATCTGGCTTTTGCCTTTTCATGGACACCAAGAGGCTCTGGACATGGAAACAATATTGGGGTTATTCGACCCATCAAAAACTACGTCACGCTCGCACACAACTGCATGTTGTGGCTTTATACCAACATTACTATATAAAATACTACATAAGTATAATTAATTAATGTGTGTATTAATTAAGCACAAGTTCTTTAAGTTACTTTTAGTTAGTTTACGAAATTATTGCTGCAATTAATTAAAATATGGTCATAAAAATATTCGAGTGCACTTTTTACAAATTCACTTGAGTTGAAGACAACATATTGTGTCTAAACTCAAGACACTTACTATTCTTTTACAATAATTAACCATTGTTATTATAACCGGACAGATAATCGAACTAGAAAAGAGATTAGGAGGTTGAAGATCGAACTAGTGATATAAAAAAAATATTAAGAAATAAATAAATATGTATATATATAATCATTTCTTTTTTCAATATTTAAACCGGTTTAGTTTACTGGTTCAACAGTTGAACCGGTCAGTTCACCAATTTTCTGCTAGTTTGATACCAATTTACTTATGAACAGGTTTGAATAATAAATCGGACCGGAACAATGACCAGTTCACCGAAAAATTCGGTCTGTAAACCATTGGTTCATTTTAAAAATAAGAGATTATATTGATTTAATCTCTTATTGTTCTCATCCTTTATCGCTTCACCAACGGGACTTTTACTATGAGTTTTTTTAAAGAGGGAATTCAATAAGACAGTGAATCGAGACCGTCAAATATAATAAAAATAAATCTAAATCTTTAATTTTATTTATAAAATCAAAGACTTAAATAAATTTTCATGATATATTACAATTATAGAGTGTTATGTCATAAAACCCCTCTCTTTAGAACTCATATTAAAATTCAGCCTTCACTTAACATTATAAATGATAAAGTGTAAGATGGTCAAACTATAATTCATTAATTTGATTGTTGATGTGATACATTGTTCGTAGTAATTGACCTTGTTTTTCTTCTTTAGTTCTTACTTTATCAGAACGTACACTGATAAAAATGGAGTGGAGCATTTTTAAAGCACAACACAGTTGTTGTACGCATAAACATGAAAAGACACAGCATCTGGTCCTGCATTTCGCATCAATACCTTATTGGTTTTTTTTTTCTTAACCTTCGGTATCTCCGATGCATTGGCGGAGACTAATCCGGGTTCGGGGCGAGAGACATGGCTCCTCCCTCAGATGAGCGACTCTCCTCGGACTCGAACCTGAGTTCAAGCTTTCATGGGAGGGTTGAATTGTCAGTCCAACCAACACCTCGTGGGTACCTTACCTTATTGATCTTTTAAATTCAAGTCTTGTCGACAGAAATCGTAATCATTTTTACAATTCCTTTCTACAAATTGGTTTCGTCAGGTCATTTGTTTCATTTTTCATGCGTGCGTGCCCCCAGGTTTTGACCCCTGGTTTCTGGCAAACTTGATGGGAATTGTATTGGCCATACTCATGGATAGCAGTCTGTTTCATTGAGAGTTTAGGAGTCCGTCAAGCAACGAGTCGAATTTGTGTCATGTCAATTTGCTTTAGATTTTAACGGGTTATACTCTACCTGAATTCACACATTTAACTCCATGTCAGATCGAATTGGATTATCATGTTAAAAATTTTGTAAATTACTTCAAATTTCAGGATGTTTCATAAAATTCTTTTTAAATTAAATTTCTATTATTCTGTGTTTCAATATATTTTTTTACTTTTTATTTCAATTCACAGAAGAATAAATACACATTGTTGAGGAATATGACTTCTTAATTATTTTCTATTTATAAATGTCATTAAACAAATTAAATTTAGTTATTTAATACAATTTTTATACATTTATTCTGCAATGTTTGATTTAAATATTAATTATTTTAATCTTTAAATTATTAATAGAATTTTAAATAGTCATAACAAGTTATATTTAAGTCTTATCGATTTATCCATTTAACTAAATTTTTAATAAATCATAAATAAATTAACCCGTTTACAATTTAAACATTCACACCTTAATCAAATCCGTCTAACTTTGTATCATATAATGAATTAACAGTTTGCATCAATTTTTTTTGGGGCCTAACATTTTATAATAGTAGGGTTGCATGCCATTTTCTACGGCTACTACTTCTATCAATTGTTTTTGCACATAATTAATCTTATCTTCTTAACAATTGAGCTCTAATTATTAAAAAAATACAGCAAAGCATCATTTTTTTCATCAATAAATTATTTATTCCGCCTTTCTACTCTAAAATTCTCATTAGACAACATAATAAGAAGTAAAAATAGGGGACCATTCGATCATTTCAAATAAAATATTGTAGAATTTCAGAAATAATTAAAAAAATAGAACGAGGTGAATAATTTTTTTTTTTGATTATTTACAACTACATAAACAATTTCTAAACTTTTTTCTAAATAAATTCTTCTTTTAAAAATAACTATAATTTTCCAAATAGTTAAAAACACTCGCTTTCACTTCTTTAGCAAATTTTGACATTTTTCTGCAATTTTTTTTTTGCTTATATAGAATAGACATTTTTTTTGAAATTTTTATTTTTAAAATACCTCAAACTTTATTTGGTATAATTAGAAGAAATGATCATGTTTTCTGTGTTTAGTTGTATTTTTAGAAGTAAAAACTTTGAAATGTCATATTTATAATATTGTAAATTAAATAGAACGTTTGTCTAATTACATTTTTTTCAACCCAGGAAGGAACGATGTTAAACTCACTAGCAATATCGTAAATCGATGTGTTGATTTCTTTATGATTTTATCATGATATATGCTTGAAAAAATTGTTTGTTTGAGAGAAACTTTAATATTTTTGGTCAACCTTGTTGAAACGAACACATTTACTTTGGAGACTATTTATTTTATTCTCCAAAAAAAATTCATATTTTTCATTCCAATAACTAATAATATATACACCTCGTTTAATCGAACATAAGCTGTCCATCATTATTTACCCAATAAAATAATTGGTATTTAAATATTTTGAAAATTACTTAAAATCAAAGACCCTTTAGATTAAATGTAATATTTGATTTTATTCAGTTGCCCTTTCAAATTATTTGACTTTTCATTTTAATCAAATGGAACCTCTGAACTTATGGCCTTCCCTCTTGCCTGTTCATTTTCTGTAGGGTGACCTACCCTGTAACCATCCCTAGTTTTCATTCAAATGGTGCTGTTAATGGCCATGTATATATAGTTTATCATCATACACTTTGTTTCTAGTTCCTTCATAATGAAATATTACCTTTTTTTCATTATAAAGTTTAAATTTTTCTCCAAAAAAGTTCTGCATGAAAATACCTCAAAGTGATTACGTACTGTGCATGGAGTGCCTAACACGAGCCCGCAGGCAGGCTTCCTACATCCTCCGCTGCTTCCTCCATTTAGGTAATTTTCATTCGAAATTTCTTAACTTTCTTTTTTTTAATTTATATGATATTTATTATTTCTGTAAATATTGTCCCCTTAAATAAGCAATTATGTTGATTATTAAAGATTAAGAAAAAATAACTTAGATGTATTTCTTAAAATTGCATCATAGAAAATAATGGTGCTGGCAGCAAAAAAATTAATTTGAATGGAATAAATAAAACGCATAAAAATTATTTGCAAGCTGTAACGATTTTGTCAACATAGAATATGGTTGAATATATGTTGGTTCATCATGAAATAGGATGACATGCCTTCTCAATTTTCTTCATGCGTTATGTCGGCATTTTATTAAATTTTTATTATCATGCATATATCATTACCACATTAATTAACGATGCAACTTGATCATAATGTCATGCATTAATTAATTATTTTGTATTGTTTATTTTTTTTTTCAAGGGTGGCATTAATTATTTTATCGATCTCATATCTTGCTGAAACTAATTTCATTTATAATATTTATATCACAAGAGCAAAATGTAAATTTATTTATATATTGATTTAAAGAGTAAGAAATCTATGCTGATGACGGCTCAAAAGATATCATTTAATTGCTTTTATTAATATATTTTTTAGGTGATATTCTAGTTTTCTATCATCGGAAATAAAATTAAAAAAAAGGTTGAAACAATATTTTGTAGGAGAGTCTTCCCCCTTGTGACAAAATTAGGGTTATCTATTACAAAATAGCTGACATTTAATGGTTGTCAACTATAATTAGTAATGCCATTCTAAATTAATATTAATCCTAATATCATTAATAGTTGACAAAATTAATTAGAGTATTAGAAATGCCATTCTAAATGTCAACAAGAACTATTAAAAATATTTTTGATGATATTTTTAAAAGCACTATTAACTATAAAACATTTGTCCTTTTTAATTTAGCAAATACTGAAACAATAAATAAATAAATAAATGGACCAAAAATTAGCTTAACAAATCTAATTAATTATTCACTATTTTTACAATTCTCCAAGCCAGAAATTTATTTTTTTTAATCTGAATTGGTATTTGAGAGATTATAAGTCAAAAAAAATTATGCAATATTTTTTATTTGATTTGATAAATTCATTTGATTTTTTTATGTATATTAGACTGAAATGTTGATTAAATTAATTCAAAATGTTATTCTAAATTTAAAGTTAATTTTTATCAAGGTTATACTTTACCTCCATTTATTAAAATGTATTTTGAATATATATTTTTTATAGGTTATTTTATTTGCTCAATCAAAAATTAAATACTTCCAAGTATTCTCTTCTTATAATTTAAAAAAAAGTATTTGCATTATAAACACAAAATATGCTTGCGTATTTGTAAAGTTTTAGTTTTGTAGAAACACATTATGGCTTAATTAATTGTCATTATTTTTGCTTCTAAAATACTTCATTTAATCAATAATTAACGTCCAAATGAAAGGTTGAACGTACCATGTAACATTTGATAAATAAATATTAGATTAAATCACTTGCAGCCATCGTAGAGGCAGATTCTCCTCCAAAAATCTTTCATAATTATTTTCACTCTCCTTCTCATAATTCTAAGTGATAACATATTTATCACCAACAAATCCCTTAATTCGATGAATCTCCAATTGCTTTCACACATCAATAATAAACAACAAAATTATGAAGATCTAGACTGACTAGAATCTACATTATCAAAATATTTGGAGAAGAATCATGATTGAATCTCATCTTTCCTCTAGAATAGTCAAACAAGGAAGAAAATTAAGGTAACATTATTGAAGGTTTTGAGATTAAGGATCCAATTAATGAAAGTCACACTCTTTTGTTTATGAAGAGAAAATGTTGGGATTAGGACATTTAAATTTGGTATTTGGTTAATGACATTGTGTGTTAATTATATATTAATTAAGCTTCAATTTTGATGTTTGGCCCTCTAAAGAGGTGGGAGGTATAGGGTTAATTTACCAAGATTAGGCCATCCCTTCACTCTTAATTTAACTTCAAAATTGCTCTTCAATTCTCAAGAAGGTACCTTTTCAAGTCTAATCAGTTTCTTTGGATTTATATTAATCAGTTTTGCATTTTAAAATTATAAGTATATGAACAATTTTCTTAAATAATTGTTCGTGAATTATGAATAATATAGCTTATATCTATGTTTATATTCTCTCAAAACAAAGCTAATCATTATTACTACAATATATATATAACTAAATTTGAAAATGACAACTTATTTGTAGCTCCAAAGTTTCCGGATTTTATATGTATGCAAATGTTATAGAACTATAGTAGGGATAAAAGTGCGATGGTTTATAATAAAATATTCGCAAGTATTTAATTCGTTCAACGTTAATTGAATAAATATAAACAGGTTTAATACAAATATAGATATGAAAACTATTATTTATCACGGGTTTTGATATGTATTATAAATAGGATGTAACCGAGTTTAATTTAAAAAATTACATTTTGTAACCAAGTTTAATTTAAAAAATTATACTTTGTTTGTTGTGTAATATTAAATTGAGGAAGGGAAAAAATTAATTTAATTTGGGTTGAGTTCCTTTCTTGGGTCAAACACTTAGGCTGTTTCCTAGGAATTTGTTTGACACAGAGAAGCATTGTTGCTTAGGGATCGCATTTACATTTCATAAAAATAGTCAAAATTCGAACTTTCTTCATCCATATTAATAAAAAAATTTCGAGAATTCACAAATATTGATAAATTAATGGTTAAATTAGTTGTAAGCGATATAATAATATAATTTTATAATATCATATTTATTTAAGAAATTATTTTAATTAAATAATAAATAATTAGATGAATAGATTTATACTGAAATAATATTATTAATTTGACTAAACGAAAAAATTTTAAACAATAAATAAAATGTATTTTTATTTGAATATTAAGTTAACTAATATGAAAATAATGTTTATTAGGATAAGACAAGGTGAGTACTCCTTTCGTACCTTATAGATAAACATACGTTTATGAAGACTTTTACTATGAATCTTTTTGAAGAGGGAACTCATTGAGCGAGGTAGCACATCGTAATTATTTGATGCAATGAAAATAAATCTGAGTTTTTACAGTTTTAATTTTACGTAATCTGCATATTTTCAGTTTAATGAAGAACAAGTCTCATTGAGTCCTCTAATCATATTAAAATTTTCCTATTTTTATACGTATTGCTATTTTGCTCTTATCTGAGAAACAAACCTTTTAATGTTGAAGTATCTTCCGATAAAAAATTTTTAAAGAGGACAATAAAAATAACACATAATTTAACTAACATTAATTATTACAAATATTATTTTTTAAAAAAATTATAAAATTCTTAATGTGTCTATATTTAAGGGATAAAGAAAATAGTGTATTATTAGTATACTATTAGTCTCAAATTAGTTAAAAATTTCATAAAGACTCCATTTTTGAGAAAAAAAAAAGGAAAAAACCCTTAATTCCTAATCCTAATTAAAGAAAAGGACCCCTCCATTTTGACATTCGACTCCCATTATCAATTCATCACCTTTTATTTTTGTCAACTGCATTTGTTGGGGATACCCCTAAAATTATATATTTCATGGTTCTCCAAATATTTTTTAATTCTTTATTATCTGTATATGCTATTTCAAATTATTATATTTAAGTATTTAATTCATATTTTAGTTTTGAGATGACAAGCACATGAGTTCCAGGGAAAAAACACCTAAATAAGCAATATCACTAACTATTTTCTATTAATATTTATTCATAAAAAACAACATAAAGAAATGAAACTCAGGATATATTTATTAATGTTGAAGAATTATTCATCCTCATATTGTTGTAAAAAAATTCTCAATAAATGTGAGAAATGAGAATTAATAAGATGATATTAAATTAATGGAATAATTATATTATTCTACTGAAGATAATATGGGGAGGAGTGGTGATAACTAAGCATACTAGCTAGTTCCTACTCTGTAGAGGCCATCAACCTATAATTAATATTGAATTAGTGTTGACTTCAACAAGCATGATAATAATTTTTTTTGTGAGCCACGAGATATCTTGAGCACTCTAGATTAATTTTCGTTTGAGGCGGGCAAGATTACAAGAGCGGCAAAGCTCTCACAACCGAATTTTAACACAACTGCATATCCAAGACTCGAACTCGATACTCTGATTAAGTTAGAACAACTTCACTCCAGTTGATCTACGCGCTGTCGTTATAAGCATGATAATATAATTAAACCAAATCTTCTGTCTAGGTCAGCGCACAACTCTATTTTATATGTTAGCTTTAAGAAGAATAAAGTACTTCCAAAATTCTTAAGGCTTAGTTTGTTTCAAATTAGAAGCCTTACGAGGAAGTTCATTTTTTTTTAAGAAATTGTATTTTTTGAAAATTATTTTTTGAGAAGTATGTTAATTTGTTATTTGAATAAAAAATATAGAAATTAAATCTAATTAAGTAATATTTTAACGTACGTTCCTACATCATCACCAAATAGATTCTCAATTAAGGTTTGTTCTGTAAATTATTGTTTTTCTTTCATTACAGTGTTCAACAAAATATCATAATCATGTCTCCTAAATAAAAATATTATTATTATTATTTTCGCCTAACAAATATTATATTGCCATTAATGTATATTAAATTGCTACTGTTCTAGCATTAAGAGTATCTTCAATAGTATTATTAGTTGTTTTTAGCTACTATATTCAATGGAATATATGTATAATTAATTATAAATGTTTCAAAATAATATAGTCTACAATGCTACTACTTATGTGAAATTATTTATCTTTTTGAGCATTATTGCTATTCTCAATAAATTTTATTATATATTATTTTTAACTCGTTTATTTTTTTTTTAAATATCGTAATTTATATTCTGCAGTCTAACAGTATATGAATTGACAATGCACATCTATTCAATTTACCAATAAACAAATACCAATCTACCAACAAAGTAGAATCATGGCAGGAGAAAAATGATCTCTCACCACACAAGTTTAATAGTTATATGTATACAAGAGGGACAGATTCAAAGGGTTAGTGGAACCAGTGTCTCTATTGACTTTTGACGAAATTCTTTATAGTATGAGTAGTGTTTCTGCTTATCGTTAATGAATTATAATTTATAACTGATTTGTTCGACTTAGTGTCTCATTGTAATATATTTCTAAGTCTGTTCATCTATAATAGGAGTTCGTGTCCCAATCGACTCGGTTGATACAACAAGTGTTCCATTAATTGTATTATGGATAGTATCCTGATTAATATTAAATTTAACTTTGAAAATTATAATTTATAACTGATTTATTAAACTTAGTGTCTGATTGAAATATATTTCTGAGTTGCTTTTTAGTATGTATACATAGAAAGCACCAAATCTCCAGATTGTTTTACTTTCTATCTTATGTAAGTTTTAGTTTAAGTTTCGCAATTGCTGGGAACAGATGTTCTTTTTTGTCTTCATATGTTAAAATAAAAACTCCTCTATGGATTTAGCCATTTGTCTCTTCTACAGTGCCTTCCATTCATAAGATCGCACTGGGATCTTAAATAATCTGTTCTTGGAGTAATATATAGTCCTTTCAAACTCAATGAAATTACAACCACCAAATGCATAAATCAATTGGCGTGAGGTTATTCTAATTTATCAGAAATCTTAAGTTCGAGTCCTGGTACATAACTGCATTAAAATTCGGTTGGGAGAGCGGATTTGCCGCTCCTGTGATCCTACTCGACTCACACGAAAATTAGTATAGAATTATTGTATTCCACGACTTTACTTATTTATCGACTACTTGAAATTTTGTATGCACAGCATGTGAATAGTAAATTAGATATTTTCATATGAGTTGGATAATAGTACTCCTGGTGTACCTACAGACTCATTTGTGTTAAATTTTCTGTTTTAAATTATGAGCTGATCAGAATGAAGGCCACTTGCAGAATCTGCTGAACTGCAAGTATGTGAGTTGTAAAATGGCAGAAGAAGAATAAGAAAGTTCTGTTTTTGTTAAAGTTTACCACTTCCTGCAACATTCAACAATTTTACAACATTATCAGTAAAAAAAATTGAATTTTACTGGAAGTAGGAGTTTGGTGAAGGACAATCCTACCCGAAAGAGAAAATAAAAGGACAAAATTAAATACCCCCATCCCTATACAGCTTAAGACAAAAGAGCCAAAAAACAAAAAGTTGGAGTGAGATTAATTAAACAGGGGAATGATTTTGACTTAAAGAATCGTCCTTGATTTCAGCTTTAGCTGTCTTCTCTTGATAATTACCACCATCACCACCACCACCACCACCACCAACATCGTGGTTTTCGTCGTCGATAAGCAAAGATCCCGTCAACTTTTGAGCTCTCTGTGCTTCAGAGTCCCAATCTGTGCGACCCAAAACAAGCAACATGGTCACAACGCAGGAAGCTTGCGCTGCCAACATTCCAAGCCATAACCCTTCAAAATCAAACCCTGCGAAAAATGCTAAGTACACTGCCACAGGCATTCCCACTAAATAGAAACAACCCAAGTTGATATTTGCCCCAACTTTTGGCCTAGCTGTGCCTCTCAAAACCCCACAACCTGTTGTTTGTGGACAGTTTCCTAGCTCACAAAGTCCTATTATTGGTAACACCAGAGAGGTTAGACTGATAATCTCTTTATCTTGTGTGAACATAGTGGCCCAGACTTTTCTTACTGATACTGCAAAATTTAGAGCTGAAAAGCCCAGTGCGAAACTGCAAGCTAAGCCTACAATCGCTGCAAGTTTTGCTTTCTTGGGTTGGTTTGCACCAACTTCATTCCCAACTCTGGTTGACACACTGAAGCTAAGTGAAGATGGGAATATGTAGATTAATGAAGTGGTTTGTATCAAAATGCCCATTGAAGCAACTGTTGCTTTAGGGTTTAGTAACAATCCACATAGCAAAATCATGATCTCGTACCACCACCATTCAAGACAAACTGAAATACAGCTAGGAACTGCTAAATTCAGAAGCAACTTCCATTCTTTAAAGGCCTCGCTGGAGAAACCACTCCATGTTTTCTTGTGAACACCGGAGAGAAAAATATAAATAATCAAAGAAGCAACAAGATTGAAATTTGTCCATACCCCACTAAGAGCAATGCCTTTAATTCCTAAGCCGAGGTGTGTTACAAGAAAATAGTTAATAGGTATGTGAAGAAGAATTGATAAGGTGGCACAATATGTCAATGGCAAGGTTATGGATTGACTTCTAAGGTAAATTCTTAAAGGGTGTAAAAAAGATTGGGCTAAGAGGTCAGGAAGTGAATAAAAAAGATATGATTGAGCTTGTGAAGCTATAGACAAGTCTTGACCACAAAAAAGGAGGATCTTTTTCATGTTAAGCCAGAGAAAACATATGGGAAAAGAAGTGAGAATGAGTAAAAGAATAGTTCTTTGTAAAGTTAAGCCAAGAAGGGAGTGTTTTTTAGCACCAAATGCTTGCCCACAAATGGGTTCCATTCCCATGGCAAGACCAGAGAGGACAGAGTAACCAGTAATGTTAGCAAAGCCAATAGCAAGAGAGCCACCAGCTAATGAAAGCTCACCAAGACGACCAAGAAAGAGCATAGAAATCATAGAACGAGAATAAAGAAGAAGGCCAGTGAGTATCATGGGAAGAGCAATCTTGGCAATGGAAACAACTTCATTGATGAGGAGTCCAAAGTGGGTCTTATTATGTTGTTGTGTTGGGGATTTTGGTAATAATGGGGAATGAATGTTGGAGTCATTGAGGGGGAGAAGGTAAGTTCGGTCTGAATTGCACTTGCAGGATAGTAGGGATGAGTTTAGTTGGCACATTCTTGTTGGTATGTGAAGAAGTGTGTGTTGGAGAAAGAATGAGAAAAATGTGTCCAAAAAAGAGAGATTTAGAGAAATGGGAGTGTGGATTCAACCCTCACATGGGTATTTATAGTTGCGTTATGGGGAGACTGTTTCAACTTTTGTATCCTTCTCAACATGTCACCTTCAGACCCGCTGTGGCAAATTACCGTATCGTTGTTCTCATTTGTATTTAAGACCCAAAACGCAACAGTATTTACATACAGTTGCCAAACTGAATAGATTATTTGTCGTTTTCAAACGAGAAACGCAAATACTATAAACGTCAAACGAGATGCTCGAGACTCGAGTTGGTAATTTTGATGACTCCAATGGGTTAGTGTTGTGGGGCGTTAGTCCTGCACCACAAAACAAGGACAAATACCTTCTTGAATGTAGCCATTTTGTGCCAACGAGCCCACAAGGACCCATCAACTCTGTCACTTAGAGGGATAATTTTTATTTTCTTTTACACATTAATATGTGGAATCACTTATATTTATCGAAACAGCCACCCCAAAACGTTGTCCTTTATGAAACTGGACGGCTTTTGAAAGTGGCACTTTAGTTTTCAAGACAAAAACAAGTTTCTACCTGCGAGTGGTTGGTGTAGTGGCAAAGCACCTCATCGATTGGCTCTTCGCTTTCTAAAGGTTGTAAGTTCGAGCCTGGTGGAAGTGATCCTTGTAAGGGAACTCTCATGCCTCTCGAAGCGGTCCGGAATAGTCGGGGTCCAATGTGACCACCGGATACCGAGCGGTATCGCCGACACAGTGGACCCAAAAAAAACAAAAACAAGTTTATGGTGAGTGCACAGTAGCCCTCGTTGGTTAGCTTCCAACATTAGAATTTATCCAACAAAAAAGTGATGGGTCAAATAAGGAGGTTGCCGTCGAGAATGTATTCCTTTTACCACTCCACCCATATATTTCACAATGGAATTACTTTGTTGGAACATTCTTCTCCGCCCAGTGCCCACCATCTTGAGACGTCACCATTATTACCGAGTCTCAAGCACTGTGTAATGTAAGATGTCGTCAAATGTTTGAAGAAATTAAAAGTGGAAGTCAGCGCGATAGATACTCCACTCACACGTTTACACTAGTTTGGACTAAAACACCAATCATACTTTTGTCGGATATATTTCGTATCGTATCATAAACGTGTGCTCACACAAAGAAAGTGAGTGGGTTGGTAGTGCTTTCAGGAAGGGCTGATTCGAGCCCGAGGTTTGAGAAGTTCTCCACTAGTTTGACTGAATACGAACAATGGCTTGGTCGTTAGAAAAGCGTGTTAGTTAAGGCTTAAAGGAATGTGCGCAGTGCTTAACATTCCATTCATAATGGCTTAGTTTAGGTGGACTGGATCAAAGTTGTGCATTCCCAATTTGACGTGGTTGGAAAATGAATTCTGTCTATTCTGTTCAGATGATCGGTTGGAAAGTCCCCACCAAGTTTTGGTAGTTAATGGAGCATGTTTTGTCGTCTATTTTCTTCCTTCAACCTTTCGGTGGATTTTTGGATCCCTCAGAAGCTTTGCAGGATATTGGAACATGCTGGTTTTAGTTCGACACTATTTAGGATGGCAATGAAAGCGGTGCGGTCGGGTCGGAGTTAGATTATGACCTTTTTGTCTCTGTTTTAAAATATACTTTTTCTCTGTTTTTGTCTCGTAATTTGTCCCATTAAAAAATGAATTTCTTATCTCCGTCACATTTGAAAGATACAAAACTCGTTTTCGTCTCTCCTATCACATCTCTTAGCGGGTAGATATAAAGCAGAGAATAGAGCTGGTATAATACCAACTTCATTTCATATCCATTATTTTCTAATTTCGAGTTATTTCGTGTCTTTTTTTTGCTTTTAATTAAGGAGGATTGAAAATGGTGTCGCCCTAGTTTAGAGTCCAAGGTAGCCGTAGGACTTGAAACTCTGGAAAGGAAACATAATATATAAGAATCTAAAAGGTTGGTTAAGTGAGTTACTTATAAATGATGACAATTAGATTTGTTACCGACTAAATCTATATCCTAAAATGAAATTTCAAAATCATCATTAAACCATTCTTTATGAACCCACAATCAATTCAACTCAACTCATCCAAGCTTCAATGTATAAGAATTTTTATGAATTATAAATACAATATATATTAAATAAAATAAAGTGGATTTTCAATTTCTTATTGAATCTACCGATTAACCAAATTTCTTAAGTGTTAATTGGTTTATCGAACCAAATTAGCCAAACTTCATTGAACCAAATCAAATTTTTTCGGTTAGTTTGATTTGTTAACGATTTTTATTTTGACAACTCTACGTTCAAATGTAGGATACCTATTGAGAAGTTTTTGCAACTCAATCGTATGTAAAGGAATCATAAAAAATTTGACCTTTTTGAACTCTATTTGTAACTCACTCTAGGCTTAGAAAAGTAATAGAAGTCAGAAGAAATCAGAAGATGTGCGCATACGAGATATCAAATAATAATGAGAAAGAAAAGGATTGAATAAAAAAATTCTCAAACATTTGACGATTTCAGATGTGTCGATATCAATAATAACTCATTATTTTGATAAATCATTTCTTCGGATTGAAGAAAGATAATTATGTAAACAAGTTTTTTTTTTCCTTTTCGATTCAATTCAATCCATGAACTTGAAGAAAGAACAAAAAAACTTCCTGATGGGAAATTTTATTATTATAAAAAAATAAATTATTACCTCGGAAAACATTTGTTAATTAATTTTCTTTTAGCTTTGGGAATGGACAGCTCTCACTATGATTTTCTTAGTCTGCTTGTTGCTTCATAAGCAGACACCAATCAATGCCATCTCAGAGGCAATATATAATATATATTTTTTAATACCATATGAAATTTTTTTCTTCTTAACATAGAAATATCATATTTTTAATATATAATTTACCTTAATTTTATTTTATTTTATATCCACTAATTAATATAGCAAAAATGTTTAGTTCTGTCAAACGATGCCAGCAGTAACTTATAAACCTAAAGATTAACAAGAAAAAGCTCTTGTTTAAACCGTATTAATTTTAATAATTTTTTTTACTACAAGATTAGCCAGATCACAACCTTATCACTTGTCCAAAATTACGATAAAGTTGTCTTAAATAACGATAAGCTTAATGAAAAATCATGACTCATATTCTAATCTTTCCACACATAGATCCATATTCTAATAAATCTTCTTAGAAAGGATCCACATTCTATGGACGTAGCTAGTTTTCTAGTGGTCAAGATCTGATGGGAAATATGATCTTATGATATTATCTAGATCATCTTCTCTATGTCTCAGTCGATTTCTTTGCCCTAAAAAGTCATTGGTTTAAGTGTAAACACTAAGCTTCTTTTGACAGAAACATCCAAAAAATCTTTTTCGTTTTTAATGTTTTTTGACTCTGAGTTTAACTTTAATGACAGTGTTAATCTTGCTTTGTTGCGTAATTGTCATTATCGCCAAAAGCCATTCTCATTAGGTTGTTGATGAAGAAGGAGACGAGAATGTGAATGTGAGAATTTGGTTATTTCATTGGACTATACCATCTGTTCATACACTTTATGTTTATGTTTCTATTCTAAGTAAGAAGGGACTGGTCGGCGAGTTATAGTTATCTCCACTTGTTAATCGTATACTTCCTCTCAATCTTATAAATATCGGGTTGAATGGATCAATCAAATCGATAAATTGGTAAACCGGCCACTGGACTGATCTGGATTTATCATTCAAATTGGTCTCCAAGTGAACTAGTATTAAACTAGTGAAAATCGACTAATCGGCCAGTTCAACCGGTAAACCGATGAACCAGTTTGACTAGTAAACTACCGGTTCAACCAACGAACCAACCATCTAGTCCCTTTTTCGGTTTGACCATTAGTCTTGTTTTGATAACATTGTTAGTCCATCTATGACTCTATTCCAAAAAAATGACACAAAATTATAATTTAGATGTCTCAAAATAATTATTATTCATTTCTATACAATTTTTATAAAATACCCTCGTAACAATTGTTTGTTTTAATAAGTTTTGTTTAGTTCCAATGCAATTATATTCTAATTGTATTGTTTTCAATATCATTAATTAAGAGCAAATTTGTAACTACATTATTTTTCTTAATATTTGTGATAATAGATGAAATGACAATCTTTCTAAGAACGGAGTAAGTGTTTGTTTTGTTGTCGCCCTGCTATTTGTCGGGTATGAGAATTAAGACTCATCTCTGCCATGAAAATTAACTATTACTTATTTAACTATTATTATATTTTAATAAAATCTTTAAATATAAGAGTTATAATTTAAACAATAAAATAAAATATTTTTATTTTTTTTCTTTCCTTCTAATTACTACAAAATATTTATCAAGTGTTCAGGGCAAGTGACAAAGTGGATCCACTGAATATCGTCCTATCTTCGATAATATTTATATTAGAGCAACCTAAAACCCAAATCAATCTCCAATCAAACGTGAAAAAATTTGTTTCACTCGAGTCGAATCAAATCCGTACCCGTGAATTTGAGATATTTTGTCATCCCTAATTCTTAGTATTCACACCGGACCCCTTTTTTGTCAAATGTTGGTATAAATTCATTTATTATAATTTGTAAATATGATTACAAAATAAGAATAGTCAAATACAATTGCACAACATCAACTCTTCTTACATCACTATTTAAGCTGCTTAATGATTTAATTAGTTGTAATAATAATTCTTTGACGATTTGTGTTTCATATGTTAATTAACGCATATGAAAAAGTTTTTCTTTGACAAAAATGTCAATTCGATCGTCAAAATTGTACGAAAAAATTTGAAATTAGTTTTTATTTTAGCCACAATATTGTGAATGGTCACTGATACTTTTGAAATTTCTTTCCCTGAAAAAAAACTGGAATTTATTTGCGAGTTTTGTCAAGATTTGGCACAAAAATTCCCTATGGTTGAATGCCTTTGTTTTCCCTTTAATTCTGGCGTGATTTGATATGAAAAAGAACAAACTTGCCAAAACTTTCGACAGTTTCGATATATGTAACTGGAACGAATAAACCCGAATCTGTCCCGAATCCATTTATGCATTACTTGTATACATTTAAGTTAACACAATGTGTATGTGGCAATCTTATTTTTGCCAATTTTTATGAAAAGTGACAAACACTATAAATTCGATATTCTTGGCTTTACAGTCATAAAAATGAGGAAAAGTGAGTGAAGAGAAAGAGAAGGATAAGGTGTTCTAATCAGAATGCTTAATCACATTTGGACACAAATCATGATGTGGGATCTTGTAAGCAAATGCATTGATAATACAACACTTACCTTAATTCATCTCTAACTTAATCTCATTTGGTGAATTTTTTCTTGTGAAAGCTTTAGAATTCTAAAGAAATGGCCACATCATACCCTTCATCACAGTTGGTTTCTGGAATTCTTGGAATGATCTAATTTTCATGAGTGAGATGTTGACAAGTGTTGGATTAACCTCAAAGCTGTCTCCTTTTTAGTGACAGTCGTTCATTGGTTTAGCTCACCTCTAAAATCTTATTATCCACATCATCCCTTGCATCATACAAAATTTTATTTATGAAGGTATTTTAAAAAAAGTGGGCAAAAAATTAATGTGTGAACCCCAAAATAAAAATCCTCTTTTTAATTTCGATAATAACTTTTATCCATCAATTATATAATCAGAGTTTAAATTTCAATATTGGTTAGAGGAGATAGAAAATTAAATAAAATTTTCTTAAAAACATACCCGGGCCCAAATCAAATACAACAACAACATAATATAAATTCAGAGTTTTGCGGAAGCAATTAAAATGTTTGAAAACAAATCCAAACTCAAAATATTACATATAATAAATATGTTCAAATTTCAAATCTGAAATCAATACACCAATAAAATG
>CANYCX012715212.1:0-13415 GCA_948193385.1 Breynia disticha f. nivosa
GTATGGGCTTTGATTTCCACAACTCTGTAAATATTTTTGTGAAATGAAATGTATGAGTGTTGATTTGAAATTTAAATATTATTTTATCTCTCCTATTTTATCTGTTGTAATTTATTTAAAACTTTATTATTCTAAAAATAAAAATGATGTTCAAGTTTGAATGCTATTTCTTGGAAAACAAGTAATTAAAATATGAAATAGTATTTAAATTTGGGCGTCACATAAACAATTTGGGAAACGGTTTGCACCAAACCGTCGTTCCTGCCTCACTAGACTCCTTGTAAATGAAATAGCTTGGGAAACAGTTTGCTTAGCCTGTTTCCCAGCCCGTTTTTACCTGTTGCGTCCAGAAAAAAACAACAGTTAACATAATCCAGTTCCCATTTCATAACATCAACATTTAAGTAATTAAACCATTCTAGCCAGATCAAGGAAACTTTTAAACAAAACATCCAAAACTTAATATCGCAACATTCTTTAGGCATTTCCATCAATCAATTCATACAACAATCCATAATTCGTAATTCAAACTATTCCACACTTCATCAAATCACTCACACAACTTACAAGCTTAGGTTTACACACATTTCAATTTATTCTTATAAATACACAAGGAAAATATGAATTTATTCGTGAGTGCTAATGCAAATCATACGAATGCATGCCCCTAGGGTCTTTCTTTCATATGAGAGATCTTTCTCTTGTTTATTGGCAATTCCCCTTAAGATTCGAGCTTTCACTCTTGTGGCAGTTCTTTTTAAATTCGAGCTTTCACTGTTGTGGCAATTTCCGTTGAATTTTTGAGCATTCACTCAAATGACAATACCCTTCATAAACTAGAGCTTTCACTCTTGTGGCAATTCTGCTTTTCATGAACATGCAGCGATGCTCATGCTATGTCCATATGCAAGAATTTCCAATTTTGATCATAAAAATGACGACAATAAAACTTATGAACATTTCACACTTTTCCTCAAAACACATAACCCTCATAATTTCAGCCTTTACATATTTTCATACAATCAACCACGAACTCATATAATATCAATCACCATCACAACTTATCAAGGCAATGTTCCATTTCACCAAGTCATATTACTTAACTTAAGGTTCATATCCATAATTATCCATAATAATAATATGTCAATAACACACACATTGAACCAATTACACTTTTCACATATACATTCCTTTCATAACATTTCACAACACCTCAGTATTATCATTGCATCAATCATCATAAATCAAGCCACAAATTAAATTCACATCAACATATCAAGTCCTTTATTATGACATTTTAACCTAACATTTCAACATATCACATTCTCTCAGATATAGTTAACCATACAAATGCAAGACATACCAAGGTAAGAGTGTTGCGGTGCACATACCTCAAAATCCACAAAGTCGACTCGACGCTCAACTTTGATTCGGGTTCTCATTATCACCTCCTACATAAATTATTCACATTTGACATTATATACCACACATAACACTTATTTTCATATCTATACCTCTAATTACACAAAATGCCCAATTTACCCAAACCCTAAAATCTTAAATCTCATCTCAATCTTACAATATCATGCTAAATGTTTACACATTTAGGATTCTTTACAAAAACCCACACAACACACACAAATCTCACTCTATTACTCATAAATTTCATCTAGGGATAAAGGTTTACCTTGGTACAAGTCGCCTCAAACCCAATGATCTGTTTAGATAGTTGTTTTGGCATGGGATTATCTAGGTGCGATGGGTCAAGATTTATGTCTGGGAATGGTTTAAAAGTGTTTTCTTGAGGTTTGAAAGAAATTTTTTTGGTGGAATGCAACTAGGGTTAAGAAATGACTCTTCTCTCTCTCTTTATTTCCTCATAAATATATGTTTGATTTTAAAAATATATTAGGTCAAAACGGTTTGTGGAACAGTTTAACCAAACTGTTTGCTTAACCATTTTGCCTTTATTTAGTCCAAAATCAGCTTTTTTCTAGTAGTGGAAACAATTCAGGGAACGGTTTACTGCCCTGAAAATTTCTTAAATAAAAAAAAAATTTAATTTAATACAAGAGAGTGTTAAAAGAAATGATTTTTGCATATAGAAATTTATCTAATTTAAGATTGGGGTCAAATAAAGGAAATAAAATTTGTGCTCATAAGAATTTATTTAAATTTAGAATATGTTAATTTAAATTAATTAAGTAAATACAGACATACGATTTTTCCGTATGTACGAAAAATTTACAAAATGGAGAAAATAGAGCATCTGGGCAAAAAGAAATAAAGACACATATTGTGACCCCCAAATTCGACTACCATTCAATTTCACATACACTCATTTCTCGAATGGTACCCGAACTTGGAAATCAATTATTTTTGGAAAATAACAATGTAAAGATAAAAGAGTAGAGAAGCATTTAACCATGCGCATTCGATTTACCATTTTGCTATACTTCAGGTGTCTGAATGATGCATTATAAAAGTTTGAAAAATACAGAAATAACACAAAAAGTGCATGTTTACAAACTCAATTGTGTTTTACAAGGAAAGAAATCAATTCCAAATCCAAATGCTAATACAACACATCAAACTAAAAAATATATGCATTAACAATGTTCAATACATAAGCATGACATTAGTTTCAGTTAATCTTTAGTGCACGACCCACGTCCTTCTAGTAGCAAGTTCGCTATCGCACCTCCGTTGTATCCCTCAAATCCTACCCACACGGCAGGAATAAGACACAGTGAGTTATGAAACCCAATAAGTAACACTTACCAGAATGAACAACCGTCCCTATTTTCATTTTATTCATATTCATTTCAAATTATAACAAGTACAAAATCTTAATCAATTCCATGCTATGTTATCCATTAATCAAGTTGTAACCATTCACTCGAACGAACTCAGGTTTCAAGTAAAATAAGCAACACTTAACATCTAGAAATCAGAGATGCACATGTGATCATTGGAGACTACGCGTGGTGGTAGGGGACTATGCGTTGTCGCTACCACACCGCATAGTTTTGGTGCCAATAGACACGTTGTCGTGGCAAAGTACGTGTGATCGTAGCGAGCACGCGTACTTTGCTGCCAGCACGCGTGGATCTCTGGTTCCCTGGCAGAAAATCAACAACAAATGCATACACTTCATCTAACACTTTCCTACCACAATTGATCATTCCAATTCAATCATTAGCCAACAAAATTCACCTTTTTAATTTTCATTGTAAAACACATAGCAATCATAACCACACTCCTAAATGAATGCTTAGTCAACTAAATTTCAAATAAAATCATCATAGGTAACTATAATATTCAAGAGTTTGGCACAAAACACATTCAACACAACCACACGACATTTAACCATATCAAACCCAACAACTATCAAGCATACCATTACAATAAGTTCTAACAATTCAATTTTGCCAAGCCATTTCACGCTATAACTCCTTTCCATAATCAAGCATGACCATGTCATTGTCCATTCTTACTCAACATGTTAAACCCATAACAAGCATACATACACTATTACACTCACCACATAAAGTCATTCATCCCACACTAATCTCACAACATTCATACACTTGGGATCGTAGCATTTAATTTAATCATACACCAATTGTAGTCCATATCATAAGTTATAATAAACACACTCAACATCCGCATAATCATTTCATGATCACATAAGCATAACCATATCATAAGTTCATAAAGATACATCATATGCAATATGATAAATGCGAATGCATGTCATAATATGCATTCATCAGCATGATCACCAGTGATACTATTTAGTTTTAAATTTACGCCCTTACTTGGCCATAAAATTGACGTTTGCAAATGGGCCTTTTGGCCGGGAGTATGTGGTTATAAAGTACTATGGACCATAGATTTTACGCCCTTACTTGGCCTGAATATCGCCCTTACTTGGCATGGCACACTCGTACACACGTCTGCATAACGAGCAATTTTTTGCTGTGCCCGGTGTAGCATTTTGTCATATACTATCTGTTATAATTATGTTGAGGCCTGTAACCCCCAACCCTTCTCCTTTGCTCTCAGATGTCTAGGTCTAGCCTGAGACGTGTAGCCCAAGGTAGGTTGTTGATATATCCTCAAAGGTCATGGCTCAACGTGTGATATACCCTTTATGTTATAACCACTCCCTCAATATGCTCACAAGGAGCCCTAATCAATTTATTTAAATTTCTCGCGAAAAGCCCTGATGCATGAATGTTAGATGCACATTCCATGCAACCAAATCATGCATTCATCATGCATTCACTATCTGATCATGTTATGCTTCACAATTAAAATATTGAACTTGGGCATAAAACATTCTCAACAATATCAATAATCACTAAGCATCGCCAACCAAAACATAGGCACAAATTAACCAACATCCAAATCAATCATTCTCAACAATCACACAATCGTTGATCTTTCACATCATCTCAAACATGATCAATTACCCTGAAGTTCAAAATTCAACCATTCCCTCAATCTCAATCAATAATGCAATTCACTAATCAATAAAATATAGCCATCATGGCCATAACCACAATCATTCATAAGTCTCATCATCTCCTTATAAATCATACAAGCATACAACTTTTATCAATTACATTCATGTTCATAGACTACTCATAGTTCATCATGCCAATAATAACATTCTCTCATTTCAATCTCACTCATAAATCCACATATTTGTATTAAGCAATATAGTTCATCCTGTGAAACCAACCATGCAAATACAATACATGATCATCTCACAAACTATCAACCAAACAATCATTAACTAACAACAACCTCAACACAATATTAGCGTAGCCAATATAACCAATCAACATAAACTCACTTATGATCATATAACAACAAAACCATTCCAACCACAACACAAGCATTAAGCTATCATATTGATTCAACATGTTCATAATACAAGCAACATGCCTTCATGAAAACATACAGATTAGGGAAGTTTTGTTCGTGTTACTTACCTTGTCAAAACACTCATATTGATTCGGTCGCGAACTATCCTCTCTGCGATTGAAGTTTCCTAATATCAATATCATAATTTCACATTATTTGAACATTCATTAATCATGCAAAATTAAATGAAATCTTCATAATATGCATGATTATTTCTTTTTACTAACTCTTTCTCCTAATTCCTTTCATAATTACCTTATTCCCTAATATACGTCCTTACTACCATACTTAATTCTTTCCACCAACCTTCATTAATGCTTCTCACAAGTTCATTTAAGAATAATTTTACGATCTACACACTCCAACATAGGCTAAACATCTCATTCTCTACTTTCCCCTTCTAAATCCTTAAACATTTTTCTATCCTTATCTCTATCTCCCTCACCATTCAATACCCAATTAAATTGGCATGCAAAACACTATCAATGAACTCCAAAGAAATTTACCCAAATTACAAAACTCAGAAAAATTCTGATCACAGAAAAGTGAAATTCGTTACTTTTTAGGGTTCCTTTTAAATCAACAATTTTGAGTCCCTAAACCATGATTTAACACAAATATAACGTTACTACCAGATAGGAGACATGATAAGCTTTCCAACGAGCTATTATTTGCTCAAATCGGAACTTAAATGAAAGAGATGGAAAACTAGGGTAAAGGAAAAAAGGGATTGACAAAGAACAACGAGAAAAACTTACCGATATTCAATCACCGACCAATTTCAGAACCCTCAAACACTAGGGTTTCGTGAGGAAAGATGTTGGTGCTAAAAATTTGAGTTATGATGGAAGGAAGAGTATGGAGGAAAATGGATGGAAGAATGAAAATGTATGTGTAATGATGGAGAAGGAGTTAATATAAGGGTTTCAACAATTACATGACTTGGATGATTTTGCCCTTTTAGCTATTTACTTCATACTCCCATTTACACTCGGTCTAATTAATTATGATTACTATTAGTTTTTCCTGTTCTATATTTCTATAAGTCCATTCCCACTCTCCTTCCCTCAAATTATACTCTCATTCATTTCGCGAAAAATTTATTCATATTTTTCCTATGTATTTTAATTTAAAATTTAATTGAATGAGGAATTGAGGGTGTTACACATATACAGGGGTATTTTTCTCAAGTGCAAATAAAGCCACTCTTAAAACAGTAAAATCCCCATATAACCCTAATTCCCTCACTTTTATTTTACCCTCCCCCATTTTTGTCTTCCCAACTGCCTCTCTCTCCCTCCCTCACGCCATATCCCTCTTCTGTCACCTCTCCACCACTGTAGCTCTGTTTCTCCCTTGCCCATGCTCTACTACACATCTCTCTCTTCTTCCCCACTCTCTCCAGTTGCCATCCTTTCTTTTTCACCTCTCTTACCTTAAATTTGGCTCTCTCCTTCTCGGAGCAAACTGCTGTTGCTACCCTCACAACGCCTCCGCTCTTTCCCTCTGGTCGCGCCATCGAACGTCGTGCCCAAACTGCAACCCACAGCCACCACGACTTCCACACGTGGAGGAACTTCCAGTCGTGCCTCCCTATGCGTGTTGCATGACCACCACTCACCACCACATACACGGCTTCCTCCACCCTTGACTGCAACTCCCATTTTTTCCACTCCAGCTGTATTTCTACCACTCCAGTCGTAGTTTTACCACTTATAGTTGCTGTTGTTTCCTTTCTTGTTAAAAAAAGGTGGGTCTTTGCAAGGTATGTTAATGTTAGGAAGGTGGAATATGGGAACTCACATTTGGTATTGGGTTAGTTGGATTTTGCAGATTAATGACAGCGTGGACGACCGAAAGGTGCTGCCCATTCTAAAATTAGCAAATTGTGTAGGTGGGTGTTAAAAAAACGGTGATGTATCTGGCTATTTGATTGTCTTGCAGGAATGGGCTAACTGTAAGGAGCTAGGAATTGGAAATTGATTGAAATTGGTTGGAAAAGAATTGAAATGTTGTGAAATTAGATTCTGATTATTTGGGAATAATATGAATTAAGAGGAATTATGGTCGTTTTTCATTTAGGGAATTGTTTTGGTGGAATATAAATTTATAAGGAGTGAACTAAATTTTATAACGCCTTGGAATAAAATAATATTGTTATTAATTGTTGAAATTTAATGTATTGAAAATTGTTAATGGTGCTTATATTAAGTTGATTATTATGAACGTGATTAATTAGAAATCGAGTCTTGGATAACATGTATGATGTACATAAGTAAAATCGATAACAAGGAAATTAAAAATGGAACTAGAGGACTAAGTGATTTAGAGAGGTAATAAAGTGAATGAATTTGATTATTGATTGTGAATGAGGGTGGATTTTGATATGTATGAAATACATCTAGGAATCGGAAAGTCAAAAATGGAATTGTAATGCCGTTAGGAAAGTAAGCTTTGCGGTATTCAAGGTAAGTGCACTTTGACACTTACGATTGTAGTGTTAGCCTTTGTTTTGTTAATTACATGATCTAAATGTCTCATTTATTCATACGATATTGGAAATGGGTTCTTGTAAGAATGGTATGCTTGAATGATTCTTTTGTGAAATCCTTGGAAGTTTATGATTTGCTTATGTTATGTTGGATATGATGTTTGTTGGTCGATACATGCAAAATGTGCTATTAAATGAGTGGATTGATTGTGTGAGTTGCTTGGGAGTTGTTGGTTATGAAATGCTATGAATGAATGATATGGCAGTGTGTTATGATTTATGTGATGGAAAGATTTGAGTATGCTTGATACGTATGATGTAAAGAGTGGAATGGTTTTATGTGTGAATAAGTGGTTTGATGACGATTCATGCAGTTTGCTAAAATTATGATAAGGTATGGCTGAGGGCCTTTGGAAATGGATAAAATTTCATTCATTCATGTCATGTGGCAATGTGTGAGCTTCATTGTATGAGATCCTAGTATAAAGTGGCTTATGGCCCATATGTGCAAAGATGAGTGGAGTCTCTCTTTATATGAAAATAGGGGGTTTTTTGCCCAATATGGGCAAAGAGAGTGGAATCTCTCTTGATTTAAGGGGCTTTTTCCCAAAGTAGCTGAAATCGAGTGAAGTCTCTCTCTTGTGAAGTTTAAGGCTCTGGAGCGTGCATCGTGTGTTTGCATAAGCATAAGCATGAGTTCATTCATTCATCGTTATCATGACATATTTATGGTTGCCACCTTGAATTATTATGTTTATGTATGAAATAAGTATGATGATGGTTGGTTATATGTATGAGTTATGGAAATGATGAATGGTGTGTACATTGATGTTTATGAATGTGGATATGATATTGATGAAGTGTGTTAGTTATGTGTTTAAAGGTCACTTGCTGTGATTTGTGTGTATGAAATGATTGTATAAGTGATTAGGAAGGTGGTTTGATATGCCTAAGTCTTGTATGAGATGTATATGTATGAAATATGACTTAAAAGTGGGCAGAATGGTTCTGTCTTCCATTAACATATGTTATATTAGGAAATAACGTGCATTAAGTGAAGTAAACCTACGTTAATTTAAATGTAACATACATTATTCAAAGCTGGAAATGAGTGGAAGCATAACGTACGTTAGGTAAGGTTCAAAAATACGTTATTTATGCCTAGAACCTAGTTTTGGCCTGAATAATGTACTAATGCTTATCTAAAGTAAGCTAATGTTCTAGGATGAATTCCTTAGCAAATAAAACACTTGAAATATTGTATTTGACATGGCAACAGTGAGCCGTTAGGGAATTTAGGCACAAATACGACTTCGTGTTCTACGAGCTCGCCCGTATTGGCCGAAGGTTCTCCTGCACCTCAGCTTAACAACGCTAGGGTTTCACTTACTGAGTATTTTTATATACTTACTTTTGTTTATTGCTGAACGTTGTGCAGGTTCAGGAGGATTTTCACGAACGAGGTCGACGGAGCATGTTTCAAAATAAACATGGGTTGCATTCGCAGGATTAATTAAAAATTGTATTTCTTGCAGTTTGCATAAGTTATTCTACTTATTGTTTGGTGCATTTGAAAATCCACATGTGCGTATATATATTTATTGATCATTGTTTCAAAAAAAAGATGGCCAAAATAATTGTTTATTCGAAAATGGATTTTAAAAATTTGAGTGTCACAATTACACTAACAAGAGCCGTGTTCTAGACTGAGCTACAGGCCAGGTTGTATACTGTTATACGTATACTTGATGTATGATTTTAACAATAGTATTATTATAGAAAAAAGTTTTTAAATATTATGCATATTAACTATTATAAAGGTTAATCACATGATTAAATACGTAATAAGTATAGGATGTTTTAATAATAATTAACCAATTTGCATCCAAATATACAAGTACATGCCTTATTCATTATGCAAAACTATGCTCAATTCATTCTTATCTTACATAATAAGAATAATCGTAGATAGTTCCTTACACTAAAATGTTGGAATTACATAAGGCACGGAATATTCATTCTTATTTAGTAAATTCCTGTCCTTGATACACCAGTGAAACTAAACATATTCAGATAAATAATAAAGCTTATTATTTCAACGAGGTGTGCTCCACGCTTTCCAATTCACTAATTAAGTGGTTGGTAATGTTTTCTCTCCTTAAGAGTGGGTAATCTCTTCATTTTTCTCATGCTTTCTAACATGAACTATTGCATACCTAATCATACCCATACTTGTCACCCTGTTACAGACATGTTAGGCGCATGTTAAAGCATAAAAAAATCCATCTAGAGTTTCTATTAGTATCTGTACCTGTACTGCGGCCCTGAGGAATAGGAGGCCTGGTATAATAACCTCTACCAGCACCTTCAGCTCCTCTCTTAGACTGTCTGCTATCTCTACCACCTGTGTCCCTAGGTGGCCTAAAATGTGTCTTCTTCTTCTTACTGGCTGAACTGGAACTACCTAAAACTCAGTGTCATTTTCCCTCAAATTTATCTCCCTTTGCCTCTAACTCCTCAGCTCGTATAGCTGTATTAAGTAACATCTCATATGTCGAAGGTTTCATCGCAACCCTATCCCGAATCGGATACCTCAGACCTCTCTCAAATCTGTCTCTCCTCTTTCTATCAGTATCAACATCCTCTAGAGCATAACGAGACAACCTGGTAAACTCTGCCTCGTACTGAACAACTGTCATCTCCTTCTGTTTTAACTCTAGAAATTCTATCTTCTTCTTTGTCTGATAATGTGGAGGAGTATATTTATCAGCAAACCTCCTCAGAAAATCATCCCAAGTCAACACTGGAGGATCTCTCTAACTATCTGGAATCGACTCCCACCAATTCCAGGCTTCTTTCTCGAGAAGAGAAGTAGTGTACCTCAATTTCTGTTCTGGCGTACATCTCATACGCATCAGAATCCTCTCCGTATGCATGAGCCAGTCATAAGCCTCAGCTAGATCTGTAGTACGCTAAAATGTCTTGGCTCCCTATTTTCTAACCTCTGCAAAATTCTTATCAATCTTCAGGTTTGTCTGACTCCCTGAACCTCTACCTTGATCCATCATCATCTTTTGCATCATTTCCCAAAACAAAGCATACATAGGATCATACGGAGGTATAGGCATCGTAGGCTGTATAGGCTACTCTAGAGGTAATGGGGCTAAACCTTGTCCCTCAACTAAATCTCTGGACTTTGTAGTGTGATCAGGTGATACGTAGTCTATCTACTCCATCTGTCATAAAAATCAGAACTTCATAAATCACTTCATATTTTCAAATCACATAGAAATTGAAAATCATTGGCACAGTCCGCAAAGAATTTAACCCCTGCTCTGATACTACTAAATATGAAGCTCATTTTCAAAATCCATTTATCCTGATAAACCATATTCTTTTAATAATAATAATAATAATAATAATAATAATAATAATAAATCAGAGTCAAAACATAGGAGAGAGAAAATAAAAAGATATATACACGTTGTGATATAAAAATTTCAGCCCAATCTGTTACATTTTTAAAACAAAACACCAGCGGAAGGAAAATATATTTGAAACATATCAAACTCAAAATTTGCGTGTATATACATAGATGTAAAACATGTACAAATCAAAATATCAAAAATGAACTCTGGAGCTCGACCTCTGACGTAAGCTCTGAAAAAACACTGACCACCTCTGGCACTGTTTAGTCAAACAGCTACCTATGATCTACACAATCATTTAAATAATAAACGGGGGTGAGTATAAAATATACTCAGTAAGGATTTTTAGCTTTATATAAATTAAATGATGTGCAGGGGAAAAATACGAATCAGCACGAAGGCGTGCTTAACTATTTTCTCCCTATGGCATCTCTGTATGCCAGTCAAACAAATCACACAGATAGAAACAACACACAACATATCAACCACATAGGTTTATACATTAAGTCAGCACACAACATTATCTAAATCATTTAGAACATAAAGATCACAATATAACACACAACATCATTAAGATCATACATATCATTCATACATAATATCAAACCACAAGGTAGCGATAAGAAGAAGTTCACGCAGAACAATAATTGGATAGCACACAACATTCTATAGATTTTATCTCACACAAAGATCAATGGTCCACATAGGAAATAATAAGTCTGATCACACAGATCTTAACAACATTTATTCAGTATTGCACACAGTAAATATGAGCCATACAAGTTCAATTATCCACATAGAATTAATCATATCTATCATACATATATGAATGTAATGTATGAAATGAAATGCTAATGAAAATCGACACAGGATGACCTGGGTTCCAAACCGCACACAGCTCAATCCACAAAGAATACTTTTGTACCACAAAGGAGAGGTTTTGGACCGCACACAGCTCAGTCTAGGACAACACACAACTTAGTCCTTTAATCCACACAGGTAAGCCCACACAGCAATAATCATTATAGACGCCACACAGGCTCGCCACACAGGCTTGTGTCACACAGATATGCGATATGCAAATGTATGAATGGAATCAATATAAAGGTCATTCATATCCGCACACGGCACAACTCACACAGAGTAGATCATATCCACACAGGTTCATATTATAATGCTTTCTATAAGATTGTTCATAAAACAAAGTAAGAGAACAAAGAAAGCATATCAACATCACATAATGAGCATATACCACATAAGTATAATATCAACATCATCTCAATCAAAACATACCACATAGGTATCAGATCAACTATATGTCAACATTTAGCAATCATATCATTCAATATCATAAGTCATCCAAATCAACTTATCATTAATCCATTCATTTGATTCATTTTCAATATTGATTAACTCTAACAATCTCAATAGATCATTAATTGCCCTTTTCACATAATTTATTGACTTAGAATCATCCACTTATAAGTCTAAACCTTAAATCATAAAATCCAGCAAAACCCATTTGTAAACGCTTAGTAAATCTTTAGTTTTCCACTCTTTCCTACAACCTCTCTTCCTCAAATCCTTCCTAACACACACATACCATCAATTCAAGTTTATTACACTGAATTTCATCATTTCTAGCAGAAAAACACCATTGAAATTCATACCATCTCTTTCAATTCAATATATAATCCTTAAGAAAACCTTAGATAAACCTTAAATTCATCTTACCTTAGGAAATTGGAAGGAATTCTTACAAGAATGGATCATGGGATGGTTAGGGAACCCTAGAATAATGTTGGAAAGTTGAGAGAATGTTTAAGAAGAGTGAAGAAGTGTTTTATGTAACGCCCTAAAATTTCGGAAAAATAAGAATGTTTTTAATTAAATATATATAAAGGTGTATAAATTTTTCGCGATTTTAATTAATTAATAGGTTGGTGGAGGAACTGGAAGATTGTGAAAAATAAGACTTTAAAAGGTGTTAGACCACCGGGAGAGAGAAAACCGGAAGAGGGGTAAACCATTAATGCCGAGGGCAAAATCATCCTAAAAACCAAATTATATATATATATATCTCTAGCCTATCTCTCTTCATTCACTCTCTCTCTCACGTTTCTCTCTCTAGAAAACGTTCCAAAGATCGAAAACCCTAACCAACCTTGAATCTCATCGAATCTTGGTGTTTGGGAGTTGTAGATTCGATTTAAGCTCTTGATTTGGTAAGTTTTCTCGTCTTAATTTCCTTAAATCCCGTTTTTCTAACGTACCTAACTTTTCGACGTGATATTTCATTCATTCGGGCTCCGATTTGAGTGAAATATGGCTTGTTGGAAAGCTTAAGATATGTATTAACCATTATTGGCCATTTTTTATGTTAATTCACGATTTAGATACCTTAAATCAGTGTTTTAAATGGGTTAGGTCAAAGTGACGGGTTTGGGTTTTCTAACCCTAAGTTTGGTTCGAAGTATTGTTGTTAGGGTTAGCTTCTTCGGGCTCTAGAGAGGTGAATTTAATGGTCAATTTAATTGTGTTTTGTATAATGATGGAGTAAG
>CANYCX012715539.1:0-14585 GCA_948193385.1 Breynia disticha f. nivosa
TGGATTTGTACATATTGTACATTTTTGTATATACACGCAGGTTTTTAGTTTGAATGTTTTCAAACTATTTTGCTTCCGCTACTGATTTGTTTTACGAATAAACAGGATTGGGCCGAGTTTTATAAAATAGTGTGTATATATTTTTTTAAATTCTCTCTCCTCTGACTTTATATTTGATTTTACATCATTTATATATATTTATATGATTTATCAGGAAAGAAATTATTTAAAAACAGGTTCCACACTTACAAGCTTTATTCCATTAATAAGCACATGCATAATCCTCATTGTTAACATCAACAAAACACCAACCACACCATAACATACAAGCATAAATTAGATAGGTTATGCTAGCATTCACATCATCACCATTTCCTGCAGCAAATCTCACCATTTCATCATAGAACATAAAAGTTCACATGTTCACCACACAAGTCCAAGCTCATATCATCACCATAGTTCATACACATTCACTTCCATACAATCAACAACATGTATGAATAATGAATGCAAATGTAATGGTAATGCATTTTGACATGCATATGTTGTGCTCTAGAGTCTTAAACTTTGCAAGAGAGAGACTCAACTCGATCTCTATGACTATGGGCAGAAACCCCTTCTCACAATATAAGAGAGACTCCACTCTCTTCTCAACACAATTGGGCTAATTTCCCATTTTTTATTTTCTTTGGGCCTCACAGGCATCGAGCTCTTCCTCGACATAAACATAACATCAAGAGGCAAGCTCTTGTGTTCTCATATATTGGGCTACTCCCTGTTTCTTAATATGGAAGAAAAATATGCCTTCCCTTTTCACATGTAAGCCATAAACTCCTTTTGTCTCAATGCATGAACATACAACGTGCTCATGCCAATACAATAATAATATGTGTGAATGCCACTCCATGCCTTTCCAATCTCATCTCAAATTTCCACAATAACACATGCACATGAGTGTTCCGCAATCATCCATATCACAACATAAGCTAACATTCTCATAAAATTCAAACTCGTGCCATGACTAAAATACCCATTATAACTCAAAAGCATTCATCATCATCATCAGAAGGGAACATTCACAACTTGCACATGGATGCTCAAACATAATTCATTATAAGCTTCATGCTTATATTCATATACATTTATCATATCATTCATAAAATGCAATCTTGTGGAAAGAATGGACACAACATACCATACCACAAACCAAGCATTTCATAGCTCAATCTCAACACCAATATACAACATCCATAATTCATTTTATCAACAAAAGCTCATAACATGCCCTAAATCCATATTCATGTACAAGCAAAATATACATCATCATAACCATAAAAGAGCATATTTGCACAATTCATGTGACATAACACTTTCACGGCCATTAGCCCTTAATCAACTCAATCAAACTCATTTGAGGCCTCACAAACCATCACTTAGTACATCACATAAGTTACATGAAGTAACCTCACATTTCTCACACAATTCATCAAAATCGCATTTAAAACATGCAAAGTACAACACACATATATCTTTCCAAATAATCCATACCCACTCCATAGAAACCACATAAAGACATAACAACTCAAGTCTTTTATTTAGATTATTTCCATTCCCAAATCATGAAAGGAAAACATTTATCACATAAGCGTAACCATATAAATGCAATCATACAATAGTAAGCGTCAAAGAAAACTTACCTCGATTTCTTGCAGACTAGATTCGGCATTAATCTCCTATTCGGGTTCTGTTTGTCACCTCCTATGCAAAATGTAACACATTTGAAGTTATATACAACATCCTACAATTAATTTCTCAATTACTCTTCCATTTACACAAAATCCCTAAATTTTCTCACAAATCCTAAATCCTTAAATCTCGTGAAATCTACCGTTTTTTCGTTTAATGTTTGTGGATTCATAAACTAATATGAAAACCCAAAAAAACCATACCAAATGTACCATATTTGACACAGATTTCAACATTGGATTAGAGGATTTACCTTTGTTCAAAACCCTAGCCAAGAGGAATAATCGGTTGGATGGATCGATATGTTGTTCCTTGCTGAAATCTTCGAGTTGGTAAGTTGTTTTATTGTTTGGGAGACCCTAGAATTGGTGTTTAGGAGTTGAGAGAATGTTTGGGAGGTTTGTGGGATGTTTTGTCCTGAAATGAAGTGTGTTAAGCCCTTTTAATGACATGTTCGGACCCCGATAACGTAGGTTTATTTCACAATTAACGTACGTTAGAAAAAATGTAATTCTGGGGAATCTGGCAAGAATAACACTCGTTATTCTTGCCATTAACATATTTTATTCAACACAAATGAAGAAAAACGTATGTGTAGTTCAACATTAACATACGTTAATGTGGTGCAGGCTGCACCCCTTTTAATTTTTACCCTCTTTCGATCCCTGACATATATATCCTTATGCATACATACTTACAACTTATTTCCAACATTATTCGAAAACTAAATTAACATTTTCCAATAATCAAATGGTCATTTTTCTGGGGTGTTACAGCTTTCCCCTTCAAGAAATTTTGTCCCAAAAATTTGAAGCATGTTAGGTTTTAAATCAACTTAACTTACTTAACCTCACACATTCTAACTTAAAGCTCTTAGGCTTTTAACAAACTACAAAGATCAAACATACAACAAGCGAGAACACTTTGTTATGTTTCAAATCGCTCTCATATGAGATGCACATCAAGGATTCAATCCGATTCATCCTACTTTCATACTCACCCCATAATAACATTATAACTCACTCTATCATGTTAATGGTCGAAGCATGCTTCTTCATTAACACATTGTACCTCAATCACAAAAAGATTTTACAATCCCATAACAAATAACCCACCTTAAATCATTAATTAACACATGAAGGCTCACCATCATATGCACATCCTGCTTACACATTCATGTAAGATTCTCCTTATTCATTATCCACTGGAACAATTCCTCATACACATACATTGATTAAGGAAATTATTTCATCCAAGTACTTGCTCTCATTTCCTTACTCACCTTTATCCATAAGGGTTCAACACCCTGCTTTCACTCATTCATGTAGTTAAGGCACATCCTTACATTATACTTACTCTTTAATACTTAAGCATTCTACTGATGAAATCTCACTTAAGACATCTCTACACCATAAGCTTGCAACATTTCCATATTACTCATTTTTAGAAAATATGTCTTCAACACCCTATATTTCTGTCACGAGTCCCAACATCCACTTGCATTCTAAAAAATCTCTATTTTTCCTTATCCTTTATACTTGATGTTAACCATCTTTCTAACGAACTGTCAGTTTAACTTATCACAATTCTTCCAACTGACTATTGTAAACACGCTCACTCTCTCATCGACTTATAGTCGAATTCTCATCAATTCAAATAACCACTCTATAACTTCAAGATAGCCTCTATTCATCGAGTATTCATACAAATACTCAAACATACCCTATAACCTCTGTTTCTTTCCACAAACAATCAATCATAACCCCTCAGACTATGTTAAACTCATAAAATCAATATCTATATGTCATCATTATAAATTGATCTATTTCATTTGCTCGAAATTCTCTTGTTAACTCTCACAAATATATATATCTATGGTCGCAATTTCCCATCTATCAGGTAATGCCAGCCCAAGGTAAGTAAACAAGAACATAGTTTTGCGATCGTAGAAGAAAGAAATGCACAATGCAGAACATTTTCTAGAAATGGAAGAAATTTCCTACCTTTGGTCAAGAGAACTATGCAGAAAGTCAAAGAATGCACTTCCTCATACAAAGTACAACTCTGAGAACACCTTCAAGAGAAATATCGAGTGATAGAAACCTCGATGATCACACTCGACTATTGAATCCTTAATCATACCTTTCCATAGTCTTCCAATATCATCAATAAGTGATTACTTATAATAATTTTCTTTCTTTGTATTTTCTGTCACATATTCACTGTTGATTCCCTTCCTTTGATGTTATTTCCTTGTCTATGTTCTCTATTTTTACTCTATTTTTCCACTCACACAATACTTAACGAGTCTTTTGGACCGTTAAGTTCACTCTTTTAAATTTTTATGCGAATTGCAATCCACACTCACTCTAGATAACTCTCCCAATTCATGGGAAAAGACTCATACACTCATTAGTTACTTAGGTTTCTCCCAAGTTCTCAAGTCTCATTTAGGCAATTCATTTGCCGCACACAATTTCATTCTTAATTGGTTTGGTCACATTATATTTATAAGATAGTTGTGCTCACTTTGTTTCAAACTCTCATTAACTCACACATATTGACAAGTTTTCCTCACTCGGTCATAAATCACAACATAAATCATCTAACACCATGTATCATCATAACACTAATAAGTATAGTGTTCTTACCAGAAGTGCCATCAGAATTGGCCGCAGCCTCATCCTATATCATAGCATCCACTAGTATCTAGGGCGAAGCTGCTGGCTAAGGAGCTCCCCCGTCTTTGGTACTGGTGCCAATTTTTTCATCTATCCTTTTTTGTATAACAATGCCGAGCAGCATGGCCTAGCTTGTTGCAATAATAGCATATCGGGCGAGTATTCCCAGCGAAATGTGTACCTGCGCTCAGGCGTTTAGTAGTGGAATACCCAACAGCTTGCTTTCCTTTGCTTTGAAAGTCAACTCTTACGTGTCTACTACCTCTGGTACACACTATGAAGGATTTAGAATCACTCCTCTTTTCCCCTCTGATGAAGTTAGATCTCCTTGCTTTGTTTAGTTTCTTTCCTTCACGCTGATCCTGCTCGGCTACCAACTGTTTCGCCTTAATAGCAATGTCCAGTAAGGTCTAGTAGATAGGTGGTTTTCCTGCTATTCGGGTGTGAATGTCAAATTGTAAACCCCACTCAAAGTGGTCTCTCCTCTACTAGTCAGTACCTACTTCTTCTGGTGCGTATCGAGATAGCCTCTCAAATTGCGCCTAGTACTCAGTCATTCTGGTTTGTTTAAGTTCCATAAACTCAACCTTCTTTCGATTCTGATACAAGTGAGGGCTATACTATTACCAAACTCCCTTCTGAAATCATCCCAAGTAAGCGTAGTTGGGTCGTTCTGGCTTCTGAGAACTATTTTCCACCAATTCCATACACCTCTCTCCAAAAGTGAGGTGGTGTACCTCAACTTTTGCTCTGGAGTACACTACATGTGGTTAAGTATTTGCTAAGTGTGGTACCCTCAAACAACCTTGCGCTTTGTCTGCGCACCTCTCTAAAGTTTCTATCAATACTGACTCTCATTTGACCCCTTTGTTCTCTCATCATTCTTTGCATCATTTCGTAGAAATATGCATTGGTTGGTTCGAAAGGTAGATTAGCAGCGTATGTTGGCTACTGAACGTGCTCTGGGGCGGATCCTTGCCCCTGTACAGATTCTCGAAACTCGACAGCCTCGTGTGATACATGGTCGACTAGCTCCATCCTTCAAAACTCACCATTTTCAAAATTTAGTTTCACACACAATGATGCAATGAAAACATTTTTCTGGTACAGTCCGCAGGGAATCTAATCCCTGCTCTGATACCATTAAATGTGAAACCCAAATTTAAAAACTTCATTTTCAAATAAATGATAACTTTGGGAACCATTTGATACCACTAAATGTGAACCCCAAATTTATAAACTTCATTTTCGAATAAATGACGATTTTATCAATCATTTTTACCACTAAATGTGAACCCCAAATTTAAAAACGTCATTTTCGAATAAATGACGATTTTGGCAACCATTTTTTTAAAACATAAATCATGCGAGAGAGAGAAACCAGTTAAATATTTTTTCAAACACATGAAGGAGGACCAATGTTAGTCATACACAAAAAAAAGAGTTAGTAATGCAGAAGTAGTGGAAAACATTTACATGTGATGTTTGTAAATCCCATCTATACTAAATCGTATAGGAATACAACACAAATATAATTAAAAACATGGGAGCTCAGCTTTCTTTAGTATCGCACCCCTTAGCCTCGTCGACCACATAATCCTGTCACTAATACCTGCCACTCTGCACACATTCAATTGAAAAAAAGGTGAGATATAAAAATGCTCAGAAATTGACCCTTAGTGTTGTTAAGCTGGGGTGTAGGGGAACCTTCGGCCAACACGGGTGTACTTGTGGAGCACAAAGTCGTATTCATGCCTAAATTCCCTAATGGCTCAGTGTAGCCATGCCTATGTATTTTATGTCCTATGAATCATCCTAGGTCATTTCCTCACTTCAAATATTCATTAGCACATTATTTGGGCTAAATATATGTTTCTGGACCACTTTAACGTACGTTTATCAAGCCATTAATGTACATTATTCATCAGCTCATTTCTACATTTCCAGCATAAGAGTAACGTAGGTTACACATATGTGTAACAAATGTTATTTGTTATTAACGTAAGTTATTTACCAAAATAACGTACTAACGTACGTTAATGCTATAAAGAAGCAATCTGTCCATATTTGTTTCAATTCCGAGACTTAGGCATTTGTTACAACCTCAAAGCATATCAACCAACACTTTTAACCACTTAACTAACCATTTTACACTTCTTATAACCACGCACAACATTCTTAATTCAACAACCCAAACATAACACAATCATACACTTAATCATCATGCATTCATTCTTTCCTTTCCATTATCATTTTTAACCATCAAATTCTCACACAAAATATAATCCCATATAGAACACACAACTCATACAAATTAACATGGTCTACATAGTCAAATTACTTCATCAAGGTTCCAATTCATAAACATAAATATCACCTACACAGATAATTATCATCTCCACAACGCTTACCCATAAACAATCCCATCACAACATTTATGTTCATCCATTTACATACTAACCCAAGTAAGAAACACCATTTGAACACATACACATTTTATTTCGATAACATAAATAACATATTATCATCAATCCCAACAAATCAACACACACACCTACAAGCTTTATTCCATTCCTAGGCACATGTCATAGTCCCCATTTTTAACATCAACAAAATGCCAACCACACCATAACTTACAAGTATAGATTCGCTAGGTTATGCTAGCATTCACATCATCACCATTTCATGCAGCAAATCTCATCATTACATCATAGAACATAAAAGATCACATGTTCATCACATAAGTCCAAGTTCATATCATCACCATAGTTCTTACACATTCACTTCCATACAATCAATAACATGTATGCATAATGAATGCAAATGTAATGCTAATGAATTTTCACACGCATATGTTGTGCTCAGAAGCCTTAAACTTTGCAAGAGAGAGACTCCACTCGATCTCTATGATTGTGGGCAAAAACCCCTTCTCATAATATAAGAGAGACTCCACACTCTTCTAAACAAAATTAGGCTAATCCCCTATTTTTTCTTTTCTTAGGCATCGAATGGGGCATCGAGCTCTCGCTTGGTATAAACATAACATCAAGAGGCAAGCTCTTCTATTCTCAAATCTTGAGCTAATCCCCCTTTTTTCATATGAAAGAACAACATGCCTTCCCTTTTCACATGTGAGCCATAAGCTCCTTTTGTCTCAATCCATGAACATACAACATGCTCATGCCAACACAATAATGATATGTGTGAATGCAACTCCATGCATTTCCAATCTCATCTCAAATTTCCATAATAACACATGCATATGAATGTTGCATAATCATCCATATCACAACATACGCCAACATGCTCATAATAGCCAAACTCGTGGCATAACAGACATACACATTATAGCTCAAAAGAGTTCATCATCATAATCACAATCATACACATTTATCACATCATTCATAAAATGTCATCTTATGGCAAAAATGGTCACAACATATCATACCACAAACCAATCATTTAATAGCTCAATCTCAACACCAATATGCAACATCCATAATTCATTTTATCACCAAAAGCTCATAACATGACCTAAAGCCATATTCATGTACAAGCAAAATATACATCATCATAACCATAAAAGAGCATATTTGCACAATGCATATGACATAACACTTTCGTGGCCATTAGCCCTTAATCAACTCAATCAAACTCATTCAAGTCCTCAAAAGCCATCACTTAGCACACCGCATAAGTTACTTACATGAAGTAACCTCACATTTCCCATACAATTCATCAAAGTTGCATTTAAAACATGCAAAGTACAACGCACATATATCTTTCTAAACAATCCATACCCACTCCATAGAAACCACATAAAGACATAACAGCTCAAGTCTATCATTTAAATTATTTCCATTCCCAATTCATCAAAAGAAAACATTTATCACTTAAGCGTAACCATACAAAGCCAACCATACAATAGTAAGCGTCAAAGAATACTTACCTCAATTTCCCACGGACTGGATTCGGCACTAGTCTCCTATTCGGGTTCCGTTTGTCACCTCTTATACAAAATGTAACACATTTCAAGTTATATACAACATCCTACACTTAATTTCTCAATTACTCTTCCATTTACACAAAATCCCTAAATTTCCTCACAAACCTAAATCCTTAAATCTCTTGAAATCTACCTTTTTCGTTAAATGTTTGTGGATTCATAAACTACAATGAAAACCCAACAAAACCCACCAAATGTACCATATTTCACACATATTTTAGCCTTGGATTAGAGGATTTACCTTTGTTCAAAACCCTAGCCAAGAGGAATAATCAGTTGGATGGATCGATATGTTGTTCCTTGATGAAATCCTCGAGTAGGTAGGTTTTTTTAGTGTTTGGGAGACCCTAGAATTGGTGTTTGGGAGTTGAGAGAATGTTGGGAAGTTTGTCGGATGTTTTGTCCCGAAATGAAGTGTGTTCATCCCTTTTAATGACATGTTCAGACTCCCAATAACATAGGTTTATTTTACAACTAATGTACATTAGCAAAAATGAAATTCTATGGAATCTGGAAAGAATAACGCACGTTATTCTTGCCATTAACATACGTTATTCAACATAAATGAAGAATAACGTAGATTTAGTTCCACATTTACTTACGTTAATGTGGTGCAGGTTGTACCCTCCTTCATTTTTTACCCTCTTTCGATCCCCTGCATATATATCCTTATGCATACATACTTACAACTTATTTCCAACATTATTCTAACACTAAATGAACATTTTCCAATAATCAAATGGTCATTTTTGGGGAGTTACATGCTAAGAAAAATCTAGTGGGATAAAACCTTAGCTAAGGAAAAAGAGTATTGTATATAAAGTTCTTCCTCAATTGCATACATGATTTCCATCAAATATTCCTGAGTCTTCTCATTCCAATCTTGTGAATTAATTTCTCGAAGGTGCTTGTAGGAATTGACTTTGCAAACAAATCTGCTGGTTTGTTAAGGAGACGAATATGATGAATTTCTACAACACTTAGCTTCTGAAGATTATGTGAAATCAAGATTTTTGGAGAAATATGTTTGGTTCTATCTTATTTGATGTATCATCCATTTATTAAAAGCTGTTAGATCTGTAAAACATCACTCCTCCTTGAGATATAGCTTGACATGAAAACAATAAGCTGTAAATATCCACAACACAGTCTGTAGCTTCCTAAAACTCAAGAAGAACAAGTGCAAAAATCCAAAATATATAATCCAGTTAAAAAAATTCCAAATACATTTTTGTGAGATAAGGATTCAAATATGTAAATTCCTAACATATGTCACCACAATAGAATAATAAGGAATCAAATAATGTCAAATTTATAACGAATATTGCATGCTACTATCAAATTTAAATATCATATAATTCAAAAATTAAAATAAGGTAGCATATTGCTCATATAAATACAGCAACTATAAATTCTTACGTTCAAATTATGGGCCCAAAATGTTGTTTGTTTTAACTCTTCAAGAGTTACAATTATAAAATAAATTGTAATTATAAAAAAATCAGAATTTGTTTTCTTAATGAAAACACATGGACATATCACAATCTTTTAGATTGTTTTACTCTATACAAAGATTTTGTAACTTAATTGAATACATTTCTCGAGATTTTGAGTTACATGCCTCATATAGTTTTAATACTTCAGGGAATTTATAAATATGTCATTATCAAGTGATTCATATAAATATGTAGTAACAACATCCATGATTTGCATATGAAGTTCATTTAAACTAGTAAAAAACTTTACATTTTGCAAATGTGCTTTAATTAAGCTTGGATTCTGCCTTTTCCTTTTTGGCCAATCTTTTATTTTCTAACATTCCTCAATAACGTTAGGTTCAATATCACCATTTTCATTTACAATATCAATTGCCAGTGTATATGCATTTATATTATCAATCATAATTGCATTTATATCCCATGTTTTCCCATATGGGCATTGTTGATTGAGATCTAATTATTTTTTTTATTTGAACTTCTTCATGAGTTATTTTCATGTTTTTTAGGAGCATTGGTGATATTGGGAATATCATTTTTCTTATATTGTTTCTTTCTTAGATTTTTATCTTTAGAACCAAGTGGCCTACCACGCTTCTGGTGTCATGGGCTCATTTGATATATTATCAAATTGTAGTCCTACTAGGACATTAATTCTAATTGGAGCATTTTCATCTAGCATATATGATTTTGTAGCTCATGTTAGATCACAAAATACATTTGATATTTCTTATTATAATTTATAAATGAATGATCCTTTAAACTTCAAATTCATATTCTTTTGTATAAGGATCAAGACAAATTGTTTTGATATGATATTATCAAAAAGTTATCTTGATCGAATTATTTGAGTAAGTAATCCTACAAATGCCATATTTCGAGTGGATAATAGACATACATATGATCATTTAGTTGATGCATCAATCAATATAATAACATAGTTGAATGGTCCACATGGTGGATAAAACAGGTCCACCTATATCACCTTGTATATGCTCTAGAAATTTAGGTTTTTTATTTTGAATTTTGCATAATGAAGACTTGATAATTGGCTTTCTTGGAAGTAAGCTAAAATATTCATTTGACTCAAGAATCTTCTAGTTCTTTAAGGACTGTTCAAATGAATTTTCAATAATTTTTTACATCATTGCGCTTCTAGAATGACTTAATTGATCATGCCAAATACCTAGAGTATTTGAATTAGTACACTTCGTGTTTACCATTGCATTAGCTTCATGCATGCATATGTATTTATAATATGATACAGATATGAATTTGTATAATTTCTTTAATATATATCACTAATTATGATATAGAGATATTCTTAATTTGTCTCATTCGTTGTATCAACAATGATAACCATTATCACAATTACTTTTAAAGCCTAATAAATTTGATAAGATTTTGGTGAGAATAAAGTACTTAAAATAAAAAATTGTGTTCCTCCATACAGTGATATATTAGCTCTTCTAGAGCCTTCAATTATTCTTTTAAAGATATACAAGCTCTTTCGGGGCATTCAATTATTCTTGTGCAAAAGATACTGTATGCGCATAAAGTTCTCTCATTTTTTGTTGAGAGAAATATTTCTTATCTTTTATTCTAAAGTGTGTAGTTGCACAACCCACAAAGCATCATCTTTATTTGATGTGATTGACACAATAGTTCTTTAAGAACTGTTAATTTTATAATACTAAATTGTTAGAATGTTTAGTTCTTTGAGAATTAAAAGAAATGTAGAGTATCTATATATAGTTCTTCAGGAACTTAAAAAAATATTGAATCTTCAGGAATTAAAATTAATAAATTTATAAATATTATAGTTCTTCTGAAACTTTTAACTTAATAAAACTAGATTATTAGAATATTTAGTTCTTCAAGAACTAAAAGAAAGAGGACATATAAGTGTATAGTACTTTAGGAACTTAAACAAATTATTTCCTCTAGAACAATTATCAATTCTTCAAGAATTGAAATAAATAAATTTAGAAACGTTAACTCAAATAAAAAAAGTATATAGTTTTTCATAAACTTAAAAAAATATTGGTTCTTCCAGAACCATTATCAATTTGAATGAACTTTTATACAGACAATGTCGAATTTGATAAAACAAGAATAGAATTAATAATTAATACTAATAGACAAAATATGTTATAGTTCTTTAGGAACTTTTAATTTAATAAATACACCATTAGAATATTTAGTTCTTTAGGAGCTAAAATAAAGACAAAATACATATATGGTTTTTCAAGAATTTAAACAAAAATAGGTTCTTTTAGAACCAATATTAATTCTTCATGAATTGAAATTAATCAACTTATAAATATTAACTCAAATGAATTAATATATTTCAACATAGTATGAGTGTATTGTTGCACAATCGACAAGACACAAATCATTACTTTTTGCTAATGATTAAGAAAATATATTATAGTTTTTCAGGAACTTGAGAAAATATATGCTAGTTCATCATAAATTTGAAAAAAAATATATTATATTTCTTCGGTAAATTTAAATATACTGAATTTATTAGTGTTTAGTTATTCAAGAACTAAAAGAAAAACAAATGTATGTATATAGTTCTTTAGAAACTTGAGTAAATATTGGTTATCCTACAACCACTATTAATTCATTAAGAAAATCATAGTTATTTGGGAACTTGAGTAAAATTGATTCTTCAAAAACCATTATCAATTCTTTATGAATTACAAAACAAATGTGTACAGTTCTTCAGAAACTTGAACAAAAAATGGTTATTCTAGAATTATTATCACTTCTTCAGAAATTGAAATCAATAAAACAAATATTGGTACTTCTAGAACCATTATCAATTCTTTAAGAATTGAAATTAATAAAATAAATATTAGTTCTTTTTAAAACCATTATCAATTCTTCAAGTTGAAATTAATAGAAAATATTGGTTCTTCTAAAACTATTATCAATTTTTCAAGAATTAAAATTGATAAATTTGTAAATATTAAGTCAAACAACCAAATTACAAATATATAAAAATAAACATATATTTATTAATAATAAAATACAGTAAAAACTTATCGAAATAATAGAAATCACCGCGAAATACATAACAAGTGTAAGTACTTCCCAAAAAGCAAGAAAAAAAAATCTCAATTCTTATTCAATTCAATTAAAACTTTTAATTAGTTATTGTTCATCAAAATCGGAGTTAGAAATTGACAAATAAGTCATTATTTACTTGTTAAATGAGTTAGCTCGTGTCAAATTAGATAAAGAACAACAAATAATCAACCAAAAAGATGCATGCTTACATTAGAAAGAAAATAAAATATAGATTATTGAAACACCAAAGAAACCAATTGATCGTTTGATCGCGTCATACCAAGCAATAAAACTACCAAGTGTTTCAAGCCACTCGGTAATCTATTCCTTAAAGTGCTAGCACATACTTCTTTACCAATTAAACAACAAACAACACTAATTATCACTTAAACAGAATAAAGATTTTGACCAAGCGCATTTGCTATCTTATTGTAAGGAAGATAAATGCATGCAACTTCACTTTATATGTTATTTGAGATCCCCAATGACATGTATTATTTAATCGGTAAACGTGACATGACAAACCTCTTCACTACTCATACTACACCTTGAGGAACACCATGGATCGTCGGTGATGAATTGCAGGTCGTCTTTGTCTTCCTTTTTGACCAAAGATGATGAAATCAGATCATATCGTAGTTGTTGGTCTAAAAAGGGTTTGGAAGATTCGTGCTGATAATGTGTTATGAAATAATGTGAAGAAAATAATAATAGCGTACTTTTTATTGAATATGAGCCCTTATTTATAGGGAAAAGGATTGCATAGAGATAAAAATTACAAAGATACAAATATTCTATAGAGATTGTTTACACCAAAATTAATTCGGGTCCACGGACCGAATTAATCGGCCAAGTCCGATCTCATTAGAGAATAGTTGACAAGATTAGAGAAGGAAATAAATTAGAATATTAGGGGAATATTCGATTCATTCTACAAAGGCAACAAAATTAAATCAGGAAGATATTTGGTTGCCTAAGGGGAAATTATTTTACTGCCAAATGAAGTCATTGCCTCTAGCCCTACAAATTCAACGTGAACAAACAACCAATAATCATCAACTCCTCATCAGACAACACACTTGCTCTGCATTTGCTTTGTTTTATTTTTCAGCCATTGTCAAAGCTTTAGTTTCGTATTTTCTTTGAGCTTTTGTCATCTTTAATTTGTTGTTATTTCATTATTTTCGATTGACGATTTGAGTTCATTGAGTCAAGGACCCTTGAGGAAAGATCGTCCTAATTTTCTCATTTAAATCAATCGTTTGATTTTAGATTTCAGATTTCACGCACTTTACTTTTCTGAAATTAATTTATATTACGCTTGGAATAACGGTAAAATTCCTGGCACGCTCGCGTTCATTTAATTTTCTAATCTCGTTCGTGTTTTCGTGATTAGGAAAGGATGGCGTTTGTCTTCTTCTAAAAAGAGGCAAACATAGATAAATTAAAATTGCAATAGAGTTATAGATTGAGTTAGACATCCAAATCTTAATATCATCACAGCAACACTTTAATATTTATGATGATTTACATGTATACCTCAACTTCTGATTTATATTAGTCTAGATGTAACAAACT
>CANYCX012718015.1:0-12777 GCA_948193385.1 Breynia disticha f. nivosa
TCAAGCGTGTTTGGCCAAGTATGGGCGATTAGCATGCTAAAGCATGTTAAAAAGGGTATACACACGTCACAGGCTAGACCTGGACCTCTAAGGATATATCAACAACCTTCCTAGTCGTGGGTTTGGGTAGAGTCCCACCAGACAGGAGTTAGGTTGGGGTACTGAACCTTTACATAAGTCTGGATATCCAGGGATATAACCACATACTCCCGGCCTGTAAGGCCCGTTTGCAAACGTCTAATTAAAGACTAAGCATGGGCGTAAACTTAAAATAATGGGATCCCGGGTGAGCATATTGAGAATGCATTAGAAGACATGCATTCACATCTATCATATTGCATATGCTCATGTGATCATGAAATGACTATGTTTGAGTGGCTTATTGAGCATGCTTATTAAAAGTGATGATATGGATTACTAAGTTCTGTATGTGATGGAATAAATTGCATTATGTTATAAGCTTATTGATGCTTATGAACTGTTTGATGATGATTTCATATGACTTGAGTATGCTTACAACATAATATGATGAGGATTAGAGACGATTGATGTCATGATTATGTGTGGTATAAATAGGTGAAATGTGCCTTGATACGCTTGAATTCCATTGTGTTAGTGAAGGATGACATTGTGTTGTGAGTGTAATAGTGTGTGCATATTGTCAAGTGTTGGATGTTGAATAAAAGTGCATAATGAGTGATTATGTAGGTTGATGTTTAGAATGTTGAGAATTTCTTGATGTTGCATATGAGAAATGGTTAATGACATTTGGGAGGTTAAATCTTGAAATGTGAAATATATTTGAGTTGATGATGGTTGAATGTTTAAAAGTAAAATGTGTTATGTTTGAAGAGGTTAATACGTGTGTTTTGTTGGTGAAATGTTAATTAGGAAGTTAAGATTTGGTTTGGTATGAATGTTTTAAGTGTTTGGGTTGAAAAATTCTGCTTTAAAAGGGTCCAAATGGGCTGAGGAACGACCTGTCTAGCCAGTTCGTCAAACCGTTTCGTATTTTTAAAAATGCAGAACACCCAAATGGTTTGGAGAACGACCTGGGTAGGTCGTTCCCTAAACTGTTCGCATGTTAATTGTTGCCTAAAATTGTGATTGCTTGAGGGGCTGATTTGTACACTCGTTTTAATAATTGCATTGTGACTTGCATTGTGAAGAGGTTGTGATTTATGTTGAATGAATGAATGCTATGTAAATTTAGCAATTATTTGAGATTTATAAATGTTTACAAATGCCAAAGGAAGTTGTCCATTTTGGTAGTGTTGCTTATTGAGTGTAAAAACTCATTTGCTTTTTATGCCTACCATATTCAATATTGGCAGGGATTGAAGAGGACGCTTATGCTCTTGTCGACTGGTGCCCAAAGAACCGGTGAACCAACATGGCCGTGCGCTGAAGATGACTTGGAAGTGGATGCCAAACACTGGAAATGGATCATTTAAATGCATACATGTATTTGATAAATTTGTGTTTAAAAGAAAGTCTATTTTGAACCCTCTTTTTGTATACCTCATTAATGGTAAACATTATTCTTTTTGAAGCATCTTATATTTCAAAAGTCCAATATGTAGATTTTACTTAATTAATGAAAGATGCATGTGCTAAAATGAACATCCATATATATAAGGTTGCTTTAAAAATAATTTGTTTTAAATTGTATTATGAAAAACTTATAATATCCAAGTTTGGGTACCACTTGAGGGGAATAATTTATAAAATATGGAACAAGTGGTAGTCGAATTTGGGTGTTACAATATATTTAGTTCTGATTGATTTTCAAAATAATTTATTTTCCACGTGTATAAAACTATTTTGGGCCCAGAGGGTTTATATAATTGTATTATATCTTTCTCTCTCTTATTTTCAAAATAATTTATGAATTTGGGAAAAATTCGGGATAATTGTTTCAAAATTTGAGCTCCACATTTAGTGGTATTAAAGTGGGGATTATATTCTCTACGGACTGTGCGAATGATTTTCATTGTTGATTTGAAAATCTTGCATGTTGATTTGAAAAGATGAAACGTGTGAAACTGTTTCTAATTACAGTGATATGGAGCCTAGAAGTGATATATCGCTTGAGCACATAGTCGAGTCCAAGGATTTAGTAGGAGTACAAGGGTTTACACCAGCATCCCCTATACTGCCAAAGCAGCCTATAGTACATACCTACGATGCCTATTCCCCCGTGTAACCCTATGTATGCACCATTTTGGGATATGATGCAGCGTATGATGAGAGATCAAGGACAGGGACAGAGACAGAAAGAAAAAGAGAAAGAGAAAGCTTTAAGTAGCAAGTCAAACATGAATATTGATAAAAATTTTGCAAAGGTGCAGAAGTAAGGGGTTATGGTATTCGAGGGTACGATAGATTAGGCTGAGGCCAACGACTAGTTGAGGCATACAGAGAGAATCCTCGACACACTACAATGCAATCCTCAGCAGAAATTGCGTTGTACGACTTCTCTACTAGAGAAAGCGACTTTGAACAAATGGGAGACAATTTTGAATAGTCAGAAAGATCCTCCTATGCTGACTTGGGACAATTTTCTGAGGAAATTTGCTGAGAAATACACTCCTCCTCTTTATTAGACAAAGAAAAATAGAGTTTCTAGAGTTGAAATAACGAGAGAAGACTGTCGTTCAGTATAAGGCACAGTTTACCAAACTGTCTCGCTACGCTCTAGAGGATGTCAACACTGATCAGAAGAGGAGAGATAGATTTTAGAAAGGTTTGAGATATGCTATTCGCAATCAGATTGCGATGAAACCCTCGACATATAAGTTGCTGATTGAGACTGCCATCAGGGCAGAGGAATTAGAAAATAAGGGTGACAAGAGAAAAACCAGAGAAGAGGGGAAGCGACAATGGACGTCAGGTTCTAGTTTTCAGTAGTCGTAGAAAAAGAAGAAATTAGATTCTAGACCAGTGCTGGTAAACAGTCTAAGCGAGTAGGGATACAGGTTCTTATGCCGGTGGGGACACGAGACACTTCTATTAGAGATGTTAGTAGTCGGGACATTTTGTTAGAGACTGTCCATAGTGGCAAGGGCCTCATCAAGGCAGTGTTTTTAGATAAAATAGTGCGGGTGAGGCTCGTACTAAGCAACTAGTGGCAGTAGCCATGGTCGAGGTGAACATGGTTTAGGGTCTACTTCTAGGGGAGGATCAGCCTCTTGGGGTAAAGCTAGTGGCTCCGGTACAGTGAGTAGAGCTGGGGGATTAACAACACCAGCGGGGTCAGCACCACAGGCTAGAGTTTATGCTATGACCCGAAATGAGGCAGCGGAGGATCCGGACGTCATCATCGGTAGTATTTTCATATTTACTTATCCTACTTTAGCACTAATTGATCTGTGATCCACATGTTCATTTGTGAGCGAGAGTGTTGTAGAGTAGTTAGGAGGCAGTATCGAGCAGCTGAGGTATACAATTGTTGTTTGTTGCTGGTAGTACTTGATAGTACGACATATTTTGCGACACTGTGAGTTGAGGATAGGAGAGTCGACGTACGTGGCCGATTTAATTGTTTTGAGGATTGTTGAGTTTGGTATCATTATAGGGATGGATTGGGTATTCAATAATCGAGCTACGGTCGACTGCTATTCGAAGGAGGTCGTCCAAGAGGTGGACGGTAAGAGACGAGTATTATTGGTAGGCAAGAGGAAGGTTATTCCTTTCTGCCTAATTTTAGCTGTTGTAGTAGCGAGGTTTATTCAGGAGGTCTGTCTTGCGTATTTAGCGTCAATGATTGGCGTTCATAAGCCAAAGTTAGAGGTGTACTAATTATACGAGACTATCCTGACGTATTTCCTGATGAGTTACCAAGATTACCCTCACAACGAGAAGCTGATTTCAAGATAGAGACAGTACCGGGTTGTGCACTAGTCTCTATTGTACTAGACAAGATGGCAGCATTTGCGCTACAGGAATTGAAAAGACAGCTAGAGGAGCTGTTGGAAAAGGGATTTAAACGCCCGAGTGTGCCACCTTGGGGAGCACCCATGTTATTCGTGCGTAAGAAAGATGGTAGTATACGATTGTGCATTGATTATCATCAATTGGAAAGGTGACAGTTAAGAATAAGTATCCGCTGTCGTGGATAGATGACCTGATAAATTAGCTGCAAGGAGCTACAATGTTCTCCAATACTGACTTGAGGTTAGGATATTTGCAGTTGAGATTTAATGATAGTTCGATTGAGAAAACTGCATTTCAAACTAGATACAGGCATTTCGAGTTCACTGGTATGCCTTTTTGGTTGACAAATGCATCAAAAATTTTTATGGCATTGATGAATAAGGTCTTTCAGCCTTATTTAGATCAGTTTGTAGTAGTCTTTACTGATGATATTCTGGTGTATTAATAGATAGAGAGGAGCACAGAGACTGTTGGTTTTCCTTCATGTATAAGACTAAATGGCAGCAGAAAATATGATTAAAAACACATAAGAACAACCAAGAATCAACATAAAATTAGTTTAACACATGCCATATAATCGGTTTACAAAACGTTGGCATAAAAATGGAAACTTAAGAAGAAAAACGTTACCTTTGAATCTCTCCTTCTCTTGCTGTGTGGGTTCTTGATCAAGAACGGTGACTACCACCTTAGAATACACAAAAGTGTCCTTTATGACACCAAGAATAAAGCGCTATTATGGTTTCTCTATAGTTGTAACACACAGATTAAAGAAATAGTGTACTAGCTCAAAAAAGGTAAACGATTCACCTATTCTTTGTTAGTTTCATATGAGATCTTTGTGAAACTGAGGACACACGATGATCAACTAATGACTAGCCTATGTTTCCTCACTTCTCTCGCCTAAGAAAAACCCTAATCACTATTGTGTTTAGGTGGATCCTCATGGCCTTGATGGTGTTTTAAGGGGACGGTCTAATGAACCAAAACTAGGGTTTTCAAGCTTTTTAAATAAAAGAGTTTCAAAGTTTTAATTATCTTAACAAGTCCTAATGCTATTAGGATTTTTTTAATTCTTTTAAATTTGAAAAGACCTTTTAAAATATCTCCTAAATCCATGTACATAATGTAGATAATTACGAGAATTATTCTTTTAATTATCATACATTAATCATTTCTTAATTGAAGACATGCCTCCTAAATTCTCTCTCTTCTTATTTCTTACATATTTTTTCACTTAAGACATCATTTTAAATAAACAATCTTTGCCTTAAAATCATGTAAGAAATATTATTTCTCATCCTTCTTGGGGCCAATTACCAAAATTGGCCCAAAAGCCCAATCCGGCCCAATGGTAAGATTTTGATTTAAGGTGGAATACCAAAATTACCCTTTTAGATTTTTTTGCCATCCATGTGCGATCTATAGGACTATTTAATAAAGGGAATGAGTTTAATAACTCATAAGTCATAGGCGGTCTCTAGTAAGACACTATGATCATCCTAAATTAAATAGTTGACAAGTGGTGTCAACAACCCTAATACAATTCAAATAAATCCCTTGACCTCGATATCTAGATTAGCATAAGGCATGTTGCTAACACCCTTATTTAGCACTTAATCACTTTTCTTCATCTCTATGACAAAATTGATAAGTTTGAATAAATGACCTAATCATTTCATTCGGGTGCGACCACACTCTTCCCAATCTGTCTATCAAGCGGCTAGTGATATCAACTCTCATTGAGAGGCAATCCATTCACTTCACTCCTGCTCTTACTCATGATTCATAGCGTACCCAATCATACCCATAGTTGTCAACCTCTTACGGCCACGTTAGGCGTATGTCAAGGTACACCAAAAATCACAACAAGAGACATAGTAATTTTCAGTCTAAGAATAATATTTGACATTGAAAATAGTGATCGCTCTCCAAGTATAATGCTCTACATTATACTTATGCACTTTGCTAGAAATCCTGAATATCTATGACCCGTAAAACATGATCATCTACAAAGTACATATTACTCTTAATTCATTTCTATTCCCATAGAAACAAGTGACTAGGGATATTTACAATGTTAATCTCATATCTTCCAAGTTCTATTATCAAGGTCCTCAACCTTGATACCTCAAGTGCTTAATTAACATTCTTGGATATTTTATCAAACATATACCACATGTCAATACATGATATGATGAAATAATGGCTCATAATTTTATTAATCAATAATAAAAGGTACAAACAATCGATTGGGCTAGGGCTTACACTAACAATCTCCCATTAGTAATAGTTCTAATCAAACATAACTCTAAGACCAAAAGACCTAACATGACATTCATGCTTCGGACTTGCTAGCTACTTTGTCAAAGGATCTGCAACATTCTCTTCACCTGGAACTTTGATCATCTTTGTATCTCCTCTATCGACAATCTCTTGAATGAGATGGAACTTCTTGAGTATGTGTTTGCATTGATGGTGATTTTGGGGCTCCTTGGCTACCTCAGACATTGCTATATACTCAGCTTATTTTGTAGAATCAACCACTATGCTCTATTTAGAGCTCCTCCAGCTTACAACCCCTCCATTGAACATGAATATGTATCCCGATTGCGCTCTTGAATCATCTTTGAATGTCGGGGTCGCAGAACCAGTGTATCCTGTAACACTGAGTTCCTCTTAACCTCCATACACTAAGAACAAATCTTTAGTCCTTCACAGGTACTTTAGAATTGTCTTAACCGTAAATCAGTGGATTTCTCTGGGATCCTACTAGAACGTAATAGATCATATAGGTGACACATATGGGATTCTATTCATACGTTCTCTCTCTTCTATAGAGGATGGGCAATCCTTCTCTGTAGATCCTTATGCCAAGTATAACCTCGGCTTTCGCTGTAATGACCCAAAAATATTCCCAAAAGTCATCGAGCAAATAGAACTTGAATCGTACGAAAAAGGCAGAAGTTTGATGTTCCGGTGGCTGGGAAGAGCCACTTGTTTCAACCAGTAGGTCGTTCTTATGGCGGTTCAGCTAAGAACGGTCGCATGGAATGGCCAAAGGTCATTTCTCATGGCTATTCTGGTTGCCAGAAGGTTGATTAAAATGGGTGTTCGTGAAAATAAGAGAGTGAGAAACCATTCTAACCGAGCCTAAACACCTCCCACCATTTCCTCTCGACCCTAAGCTCGAAAACCACCTTTTCAACCCTTCCAAACATCAAAACCTTGCCCTCCACACACACAAACTCTTACATTTTGCTAAGGAAATAGAATGTACACAAGCCCTGGCATTTGCTACTGTTTTCTAGTGAGGTAAGCTCTTGACTATAAATTTCTGAGTGAAAGGAGGATTATTGATTAGGGTTTTGTGGGCTTTGATGAGTGTTTGTAATGGTTAAAGAATGTGAATGGTGGAAGTTTTATGATTTTTAGGGTTAGGAAATTAGAGGATTATGAGGAAAGGTATTAGGAAGTTGAAATTGAGTGTAGAGAGTAAAATGTGGCTTGATTTGTGTAGGGAATAATGTTCGGGATGTCAGAGTAAGGTTGAGCAGAGGACGGTTACGCAGATTTTGAGGTAAGTGCGTTTTGACACTTACTTTGGAAGGTTGAGCCTTTGTAAGACACAATTTAAAAAAACGAATGCTTATTGTTTAAAATGGTAGCCATTAGGTGTTGTTAAAAGACCAAAATGATTATGAATCTTTATGTGGAATGTTTAGGAAGTTTGTAGGTTTTTTGTGATGGTTAATTGTGATACTAAAGTGTTAACGGTAAGGGGTTGCAGATGCGTTCTTGTAACAAATTGACTATATGTTGGCCTATAATGAATTGTTGGTATTGTTAGGTATAGAACAATGATTTGTGGAAGTGTGATTTGTGCGGTTTTGTTCTTAGGAATAAATGATTGACACTATGTGAATTTTAGTGGGTTTGACTAGTATGAACTGGTTGATTTGGGTGTTTACAAATGGAAAGTTTTAAGTATGCTCTTATGAACATATTGACTTAAGGTTGAAAGATTTTGGTTAACGACTTGGGCATGAAAATTCTAAGGTGTGCTTATAGTTGTAATACTTATCGTTGAAGTGAATGAATGCAAATGTTTGCTTGTGATTTTGAGTATTAATGGAAATCAATGGAAAATTGGCACGCTTATATTGAAATAAAATGTGCATTGTTCAGAAAGGATGGACTAAATGTGTGGATTGAATTGTGAAATGCTTAAGTGTTGAATTGTTATTTTGTTCTGTCTACACAGGTGCGAACAACCAAGGGAACGGCTAGGCTGGCCGTTTCTCATCGTCGTTCCTTATGGAGGTTGGGTAGATAGGGCGAAACGGCCAGGGCGAACGGCCAGGGTGAACGGCCAAGCTGGCCGTTCCACTTGGCCGTTCCCCCTGTTTAGCCTGCTTAATTGGATAATTAAGAGGTGTTAATTGGTACATTTTGGTTTATTAATTCAAATGCTTGAAGATTCGTATGCCATAAGGTTAAGGGTTATATAAATGGACCGTTATGAATGATATGGATATGAAATATAATCTTGTATGATTATGTATTGTGAATATTATATGATATGAGCTATGATATCTTGGTTTATGGTATGGTATGCAATGGTTTTCTTGCCATGAATCGGCATCTTATGGATGACATGTTGAAATATGTTTATTTATCATGCGCATGTGAGAATGTTCCTTATTGATTATACGATGAATTCATATGAGTTACATACGATTTATGTTTGATTTATGCCACAAGTAGGCTATAATGAGCGTCTGAGTTATGTTGTGAATGGAATATTATAGTGGAACATTCATGTGCATGAGTTGCGAGAAAAAGTTTAGATTAATTGCATGGAGTTGCATTCATTCATATAATTATTGTGTTGGCATGAGCTCATGTATGTTTATGCATTGAGATTCGGGAGCCCATGGCTCACATGTGATAAAATGGGGGATTAGCCCAAATGTTTGAGAATATAAGAGCTTGACTCTGGGTGTTATGTTTATGCTGAGCGAGAGCTCGATACTGGGCAATGGCCGATGAATTGTGATAAAATGGGGGATTAGCCCAATTATAAGAAAAATGAGGGATTAGCCCAAATGTGATTTCATGCCAAGCAAAAGCTCGATGTCAGGCCATTCCCAATGTTTTGATACCAAGTGAGAGCTCGATGAGTTTATGCGGGGCTAGACCAAATGTTTCAGACCCCGGGGTATATATGTATGGATAATGCATTAGCATTGCACTTGCATTCATTATGCATACATGTTGGTTGCCTTAATATGAATGCGTGATGGTTATCATATGAAATGGACTTGTGATTGATCACGTGTGTGTTGATTTAGTATGTGGATTGTGTTAAATTTTGTATGTTTATGCATTGTTGTGAATCGTGAACGATGACTCATGATTGAATGGTATGTGTTAAGGAATGAACTTGATAAACAAAAATGTGTTATATGTTTTATGTGCAATTGTATACATTGTGGGATTTGATGTGAATTACTTGGATTGTTGGTAATGTGAGGCTTACACTTAAAAAGAAATTGATATGAGTTATATTGGTTGAATGCAAAAGGATATGGCTTGATTTTGTATGATTGATTATATGAGATGCTCGAAATGTTTTTTTGCACGTGATAGGTAAATTGATGATTATAATGTGGATATAATTATAATTGTGTGGAGGTTAGGCTGTGGAGGCCGAAGATTCCCTTGCGCATTCTACATAATAAACTTTAGGGATTCACTTACTGAGTATTTCTATATACTTACCCTTTATTTTGCTGTGTATATATGTGCAGAGTGACAGGTATAAGGGACGACTATTCGACAGGGCTAGTGGTGTGATACTTTTGAAGGTCGAGCTCACATGGGTTTTGGTTGTGTTGTTTTTACATGCATGTATAACTTTAACGTTTATGAAAATTACAAACAGGGCATGTAGACAGATTTTCCACTTGCTTCCAAATTTTGAAACATATTGATATTTTGTTACACTCGGTTTGTATTTGATGTTGTGGGAAAAGCTATGTTTTCATTTCCACTTTTCTATACTTATGCTTTTAAAAAGAAAAAAACTAGTGTGCGAATTTCAAGGTTTATCAAAAACTGAGTTTTGTATAAATTGGTGTCATATCCCCTAAGTCTTTCATTGAGAAACACGTATTCAATCATTGCCTTGCTTGCTGTAATGCTAAAACATCGTTTCCAATAAGTAGGATGTCATCGACATACAACACAAGAAACACTACTATGCTCCCACTGAACTTATTATATACACAAGGCTCATCATCGCTCTTGGTGAATCCAAACTCCTTAATGGATTCATCAAAATGAATATTCCAACTTAGGGATGATTGCTTAAGTCCATAAATAGACCTCCTAAGCTTGCATACCCTATTAGGATATTTTGGATCGACAAATCCCTCAAGTTGTTTCATATAAACATCCTCAAGGAGGTTTCCATTCAAGAAAGCCGTTTTGACATCCATTTGCCATATCTCATAGTCTAAATATGCAGATATGACAAACAATATTTTAATGGATTTGAGCATAGCTACTGGTGAGAATGTTTCATCATACTTGATACCATGAACTTGTTTGAAACCTTTCGCCAATAGCCTACCTTTGAAGATACCTCCTGCCTTCTCTTTGAAAATCCATTTCCATTCAATTACCATAGCACTTTCCAGTGGATCAATCAAGTCCTAAACTTGATTATTGTACATTGATTGCATCTCAGATTTCATGGCCTCTTGCCATTTTTCCAAATGAGGATTCTCTAAGGCCTCTTGGTAAGAAGCAGGTTCATCATGATCAATGATCGCAATATCCTGTTCATCAATCACAATGAACCATACCTTTTAGGTTCCTGACGCATCCTACCTGATGTTCTAGGTAATTGTGCAATGGGCTCTTATTCCACAACTTCGTATGGATTTCAGTCCATCTCCTCACTATCCTGTTCTAGAATTTGTGTATCTACATCCTCTTGTACAACATCAAGTTGCACACCACTTCCTTTAAGAACAAATCCTTTTTCTAGAGAAACAGCGGTTCGAGCAATAAACACTTTATTCTTGCTAGGATTGTAGAAATAGTATCTTTTTGTCTCTTTAGGATACCCCACAAATAAACACTTATTTATCTTGGATGAAAGGTTGTCTGATGTTAACCTTTTAACATGCACTTCGCATCCCTAGATCCTTAGAAAAGACAAGTTGGGTTTACGCCCTGTCCATATCGCATATGGTGTCATTGCCCTTGGTCTTCTTGTCCTTATTGACGTCCTTTTGGCCATCGTTCTGAACCAACAATGCAGACTGTGGCTTATTAATACTCTATTTAGTATTCTTAAAAATTTTGTGCAACTCTGTCATGGTCTTATCCACACCTTGCATATAGTAGTTAAGGACCACTTGGTCACAACTAAGCGGTAAGGAGCCAAAGACTATGTCAATGGCGAACTCCTGTTTCAACCCTGCTCCAAGTTTCTCAAGAGTATTGATGTTACCATTGTTATAGGGTGGATTTGTAGTTTATACAAATGTGTCTGGACCTGGTTTTGGTGGCATGTTAATGCAAAACGATCGAGTGATTACGTATACTTCACGTTAGTTGAGACCACACGAGGTGAATTTTCTGACACATGATTTAGAGTGGGCTGCAATAATCCATGCTATGGTTGGTGTCATTAATTATATGGGGAGACTTTTTAAATATTCACTGATCATAAAAGTCTCAAATATATCACGACAGAGCGAGAGCTGAACCTTCAACAAATGAGATGGATAAAGTGTCTTAAAGATTATGATTGCACAATAGAGTATCATCCCAGGAAGGCGAATGTGGTCCCTGATGCTTTGAGCAAAAAAGAAAAAGGGATGATGATTCAGTTATGTATAGAGCGGAGTCTCTATTTGCTTGAGAGAGTTACGTGTGTAGTTAGATTTGGTCGGGGATCAGATGTTAGCTAACACTAGAGTTCGACCACAGTTGAGAGAGTTGATTGCATCGAGACTAGTCGAGGATGATCATTTGATGCAAATCAAGAAGAATGTTGAGAAAGGGAAAGTGGCGACTTCACACCGACTTGATGACGATGGTGTCTTATATTATAGAGAGAGATTATGTGTTCTAGATATTCCAGAGTTGAAGAATGAGTTGATGGTTGAGGAACATTATTCACCTTTATCAGTTCATCTTGGCAGTACTAAAATGTACCGTGATATGAGAAATTTGTATTGGTGAGTACAAATGAAGAGAGATATAGCTGAGTATGTTGCGAGATGTCTACCTTGTCAGCAAATGAAGGTAGAACATTAAGCACCAGCCAGGAAACTGAGACCACTTGATATTCTAAAATGGAAGTGGGAGAAGGTCACGATGGACTTCAATATTGGCTTACCAAGGACGTTCTGACATCATGACGCCATCTGGGTTGTAGTTGATTAGTTGACAAAATCAGCTCACTTTTTAGATATCCAACAAGATGACACTTTTTAGCTATCCAACAAGATTACATTGTGTTCTTACTTCAATAGTGTTTGATCGTGACCCTAGGTTCCCATCACGATTCTAAACGAGTCTTTAGGATGCAATAGGCACACGATTAAGGTTTAGCACGACTTTCGATCCGCAGACTAATGGACAATCAAAGAGGATGTTTCAAATTTTTTTTTGGTTACAAAAATGGGTACAAGGGGAGCTCATCCCCAAAGAACCCGGTCAGGGAGCGAATGCCTAGCAGGGGATCCACCCAACAGCCGGAGCTGCCAGAAGGGCCTGCAAGAAGGCCAACTCACAGGTAGGCTCTTAACCGTTCGTGAC
>CANYCX012718110.1:0-11685 GCA_948193385.1 Breynia disticha f. nivosa
ATTTCTTTATTTGATAAACTAGATTTCATATACAGTCGGAATTGACATTGTGATTTTTATGTGTTTTGGTTAGAACGTGGTCTAGCTTTGCTCGCCGGACTAAGTGCACCCCCCAAAATTTTTTTCTGGCTCCGCCACTGACTGGTATACAATATAGGCCAACAAAGTGGTAAGAGCTGCTGCCACTAACACTATAGCATGAACTCCTCCTTCTAATCCAACCGTAATGTCGGCCTCGCCGTTGAAGTTACTCATTATCATTCTTGAGCTTCTCTGTCTGCTCAATAGAATTGAGGTAAAGACTTACAGCCATTCCCAACCGAATTACCACCAAGGCCGCCATTAAAATACAGACAAACGGATACTTGGATGCAGCAATCATTCCTCCACATTCTGAAACATATGATAATTAACCTTATGTCATTAAGACGAACGATCCATGCAAATTAAAGAAAGCATGCAAAAAGGGTACTACTTATTTAATATGATTCACAAAAAACAAAGGGAACAAAGATTTACTACAGATGATAATATATGATTCAATACTTGGTGAAGTTTGCAGCCTTGAGTTGAATCCATGTATAAAAGAATGGCAGCCAACCACAAAGGAAGGAATGCTTTGTGGTGGTTGGCTAAGTAGCGTTTTTACTTCCTCCACAATTTGGTCTATGAAGTATGTTTCATACCTGAAACAGGTGAAAGAGTTTTAAAATTTTGTCATTGCTGCACTTGTCTTTGATGAAATACAATCAATATATGTTTTTAATCATCTATTCAATCCGAGAGCAAAATTAACACCACACCAAGTTTTGTGATGTCACAGAAAATGAACTGTTTCAGGCAAAAAAAAGTTGACTGCAATGCCCTAAACCATATTTTTAGAAGAACAGATTAATGAAAGGTTTTAAGAAATTACTGGTATTGACGAAGAACCAGCCCGCTGATACTAGCAACTTCTTTCAAAGCTTCCTTCCAACGGTTCACCCTCTTATCTGTTGCATCTTCAATGCATTTTACTAAACTGTCAAAGGCAGCGCCAAAACTGCCCGTCAGGTTGTAGACTTCATCTGGATCAACTAGATAGAAAACTGGCAACACTTTGTGCCCAAAACATCTCCTGCAATGCAAAATTTCAATGAGTTCATCGAGACAACTTTGGGAGGAGGCATAGCCTGGTGAGATCACTATCACTGAAACTTTTGAATTTCTGATTGCCTTTGTGAGCTCCTCCTCTATATTTTCTCCCCGCCTCATTAAACCATCCATAAATGTGTGGCAACCTGCCAGACACAATCCTTTATACAAATGACCGGTAAAACCAGTACGAGTTTCACCTCTGAAACTAATAAACACTTGAATATTCTCGAATTCTTCTTGATTATTTGGAGCGGTGGTTGCGGAAGACCGGAAGGAGATACCGCGAGAACTGCTTAAGACAAACAAATATTACCCCCATGGTCAATCATTAGCTCATAATCCAAACGGTGAATTTTACTTTTTATTTGTTTGTTTCCACACTCTCCTCATCACTCTTATTTTCATTTATAAGGGCATTTTTCCATAAAAGTAGAATTAAAAAAAATAAATCTCAATTAGTGGTTGATTTAGAGGAAATTGTTTGGAAAATATTTTCAACTTATGGTATTTTTATTCTTGAGAAATGACATTTCAAAGATGTGTGATTTGGAATATCACTTCTCATAATTAAAAAAATAAAAATGAATTTGAATGATGAAGTTATGATGATGGTAATTATTTTAATGATTAGAGGATTATATCAAAATAATAAAATATTGTGTATAAATTTTTATAATATGATAAATGATTGTATTTTTTAATTTTAAAATTATAAGAAAATTTTTAAAAATTTTAAAATAATATATAAATAATTAATTATATTATATAATAAAAAATTAATTTATATGTAATTATATTAAATTATTAATAAATTAAAAATAAATATTGATAATATAATAAATGATATGAATAAAAATTATTAATTGTTGTGAAAAAATTAGTGCTTTATAATTTTTTAGTATAATGTTGTGGTGGCCTCATATTTGAGTAGGCGGTGTTGATACTCAAGTTCGAACTCGAGCAGCTCGCGAGCAGCCCGACTTATTTATAGCCCTAAATAAGTGTATAAAAATATAATTCATCCTATAATATACTATTATGGTGAAGGTATTTTCTTTCGACAAATTTAGGCAAATAAAATATCTAATTAATAAATGTAAAATCATGAAATTCAAGTAAAATAAGAATATAATCTAAACTGATAATAATTAAAAAACCTAATATTACGCATTTACGTATATAGTTTAGTAATACAAGTGAGTTTTAAGAATTAAGATGGCATAATTTAGAAATATAATTTAAAAATAAAAGTTTGATTAGATTCATTAATTATTGTTACCAAGTTTCACATTTTGTAATAATTGGCACAACATAATTTTTGACCAATCATGGCCATGCTAAATTGGTGCAATCCAAAAAAAATTGGTACAAACATGTTTTAATAGTTGCAGTTCTCAATAGAACCCATTTGAAAAATTATGTTTTTGGTCCTCAAGGTCTAACCAATCGCTTTCAAAAAAAAAGGGTCTAACCAATCAGGTGTGAGTTTAGAAATGAAGTGCAGTAGATTATTACAAGTGGTGTGGAATGCTTAATCCGGGGCCTCATCACGGAAAATACAAAAAAATACTAATTATTTTTTATTTGACAATATGTTTCCCTAAAAAATAGACACACTTTCTATTTATATAGTGTCCCAATATATAGGTATACTTACCTTTTTAAACTCATTTATAATAAACATATTAATATTCTTATCCTCATTTATGAATAAATTTTTAAAAATTAGTCTTTTCCAATAAAAACTTTTAAAGACATAATAGTAATAATACATAATTTAACTAACTTTAACTACTATAGCTACTAATTTATTAAAACCGTAAAAGTTAAATTGTGCATATTTTTATGAGACGGAATGAGTAATTTTTTATTATTACTTTTTTGGGAAAAATCCCTCATTTCTAAACAATGAACAATGTAAGCACATCATTACTTTTCTTTTGAAGTATCGAAAAAAAATTTAATGAGACCCTCAAATAAAAAAAAGAAATGAAAAAATTATGATTTTTTTCTTGATCAAGAAGGCCAGGATTGAAGATATCGTAAAATATATGTTGCTGTTAATTTCTTGAAATACCAACTTGGGTTCGAGAAACCAACCTTTTAGCATGTACATCCACCAATATTAACTGTTTTGTCGAAATCTCTACATTCTGATAAAAGCCCTTCATGTCTGCCCAATAAGTACAATCAATCGTTTTCAACCTGCCTGAAAGTTTGGTAAAAAAAACAAAGTTACGTCAATTTACATGCATTTGCCAGAGAACATAACTCATCAATTTACATAAACCTGGAGGATGAAGTTGAACTTGTGATCGCTTCTTCGGTATGTGTGCAGTAATTGGTGCAGGACTTATGTTACGTCTTGTTTTAGGTCTTATAGAAGTGTTGTGAAATTTAGAGCAATAATGCATTGCAGAAAAGAAGAGAGAAATGAAGCAAGTCCTTTTTTTTGTTGTTTTATGGTCCCAAGAAAAGGAAGATATTTATAGAATAGAAAAAAGGTTGAAGGGACCCTTGAGGGGTTGGTCTAGTGGTTGGCGTAGTTCCTGGCATCCTTGTGATCCTGGGTTCGAACCCCGCTAGTCTCCTCTTGGGGAGGCATATGTAAGTACCACTTTAAGCGCTCTCTGAGCCTTGTGGCATTCCCTGCCCTTGGACTGGGGCACCATCCCCTCACCCTAAATTTTTTATAACCAAAAAAAAAAAAAGGTTGAAGGGATACTCTGCTGACGTGGAAGAGAGAGAAGGTTGCAGGAGGCTGTGCTGACGTCGGAGAGGGAGACCTAATCTTTTGACATGGAAGACATGGCTTGCTGATGACGTGGGTGGTTTTTGTGCACTTATTGTTGTCTTGTTGAGGGTAAATTTTAATATGAAGTAGGTCATTGCAAAAATGTTTCAACCCGCCCGACCCGAACCTGTTCAACCTGATTTTTAAGAGTAACCGACTAAATTGGGTCGGTGATGAGTTGAGTAATTCTCAACCCAACATGTGGCGGTCGGGTTGCGGGTTCAAAGTTTTTTAACCCAAACTCGACCAGCCCGACCACCATAAATTTAATTAAAAATACCCTTTAGTTTCTTTATTTACCTAACCAACATCACAACTTAAAATTATTTTATTAAAATTGTACAGATTATGTAAATTAAAATTATTTTTTACTAAATAAATAAAAGGTCTAGATTTATTTTTATCGAATTTAACGACTATAATTCGTTGCCTCATTGAGTTCCCTTTTTAAAGAAACTCACAGTAAAACTTCCCTATTGGTAGACATTCTATTGGCATTAAATTTTTTAATTTTTTATTTAGTTTATTCATTCATTACTTAACATCTATAAAGTTATATAATTTAAAAGATAAAAAAATTACACAATTCTTTTATTATAAAATAAAAAATTATATATTATTCTTGATAAAGACTAATTTAGATGTCTTCGTTTAAAAATTCGCGGCTTACATGATTGAATATTTTTCTTTTTTTTTTCTTACCAACTTTCGGGCTACTTCTCGGCTTCTGCATGGGGGAAAAAACATTGTGGTTTCAGCTTCCTCAAAGGGAGAAAAAATGTTCTAACATTTGATATTACCTTCAAATTGTTCAACCGACGATGGTTTAGTAAAAAAAAATATACTATTCGTTGATTGCTTCTAACAGGTAGATGTGAAATGGCCTCAGTTTGTAACTTCTTTTAATTATGAGAAAATCAATTCTTATATGTTTCTTTCTTCTTCTTTTTTTCAAGAAAAAAAAATTGTTGCCAGCATAAATACATAATAGTTTTCATGATCGTATATGAATCTTCGTGTCACCAACAACCCATTAATGACATATCAAATGCAATGTTCCAAACATTTATAATAACATATTAATGAATGTTTTGCAGAAACTTTTCGTATTTAGTAATGAATTTAGAAATTTTTTAAGACGGAAAAACATAAGAATGCATAATAAAAAATAAATTATAAAAACATGTACAGCAAGGAGATGGTCTCACCGGCGCTTTCCCACTTAGTCCCTGCAATCGTACTGCCGTGAACTATACCCGCTGAGATATGTATATATATATAATACAATCCATTTCTCTCTATTCAAACATTATTTTTTTAAAATTACTTTGTCGTGAGAAAAATATTATAAAATTAGCCCTAAATGTCAACAAATTTAATTTTATTATTACATAACTGATATTTAATGAGGACCGAATCAAAAGGGCCGCGTCCGCATGAAAAGTAATCATATAGGCAATGAGAAGCATGAGGGTGACGACAACATGAGAGTGAGAGGGGGGAATTTGGTGTTGTCAACTTTGGGTTAATTTATGATGATTTTTTATATGGAAATTATTTTTCAATAAGATTTTTACTTTATTTTACTAAATTTTATAAATTATATAGCATTAATTTTCTTTGATAAAAGAAAATAAATTTATTTTTGTTACATCTAATAATAGTATGTTTGATTGAATCCTTAATCTATGAGACATAATTTATGCATGTCTGTATCCAAAAATTGACTTTGTTTCCGAGTACTTTTCGTTTTCAATTGCATTGATGCCCTCCCAGCATGATGAGTGATGTCATTCCTCCTATTTTTTGGGTTCATTTTCATCATGTGCCATTTCTGTCTTCTCTTATAAGAGCCGAAAAAGGATTGTGTAGTTGATTTATCAGTAGAAGTCAAATTGATAATTTAAAAATAAATAAATAAATATAAATATATAATATTATTTAAATTTTAAATTATTTAATTTTTTTCTATATTTATAATCAGTCGGTTCACCGGTTGAACTACCAGTTCGCCTTTTTAATCTGTACACTTGGCATTTTAGGCGTGTCCATGATCCAGCAATTAGAATAGTCTCAAATTCATCCAACAAAACACTAATAAAATTGTCTCGAAACATCCAGCAAAAATAGATAGTATGAAATTGGTAATTGAGATAATATGAAATTGTCTTTTGTTGTGCATTGTGAGTACTCATGGCATTCTATACAACAATAGTATCTGTCCGATCCGTATTTAGTTAATGTAAATATTATTTGTTTTGACCAGAGACAATACAGACACGAATATTTTGTATTTACTGTGCAAAAATAAATATACTATAAATATAACCTTATCTTATTTATATACATACGTATATTTATATCTATGGATATTATTCATACTCGCATTCGTTACTCATATTCATATACCCATTTGATGAAGATGCCGATTTGATGGGGTTGATAAAATAAAGAAAAGCAACAAAAGAGTGCGTGGGTGCATTTTCATCTTCCCACCTAACATCCCATTGTCATCTAATTCAGTTTTTTAGTAATATACCCTTTAGAACATTTTTTACTCATAAAATTCTTCAAAAGGTTTATAAATATGTCACGTTAGCATTCTACTAACTTTTCATTTATTAAATTTTTTCTCTCTACTCATAAACCTCTCATAAAATTTAACTATAGGACCCATTTTACACATTATATACATACATTAAATAAGTGAAACTCACTCTCATGCGCCATGAAGTGGTGTATGTTTATAAATGGAGAGAGAATTGTCATCTTTACATATAGTGAGGGATAAACCCCTCATTATACTCCCACAGTGGATGCTCTTACAAGTTAAGAATTCTTTTTTTTTTTTCTCCTGCAATTCACACTTTTACTTTCAAGTCTCAGTTTCTTTTTCAATCAATTTTCAACTACTAATTATTTTTAGTTCTTGGTTTCTATCTTTAAAATACTTTAATCTAATAATTATTTTAAAAATAACGATAAAAAATGCATAAATGAAGCTATATCATATTAAGAATATAATACTTTATTGTTAGTGTGTTATGTACATAATTGTTTTTCGGTCTTTGTATTTTTTTAAATATAATAGCGATCTCCAAATATTTCGTAAACTATTCAAGTTTAGATTTCTGTTAATTTTATTAATACAACATCTGTAATTTAGATTTTGTTGCTCCAAAAGTTATTAAATAACGTACAATATCAGAAAAATTAACAAAAAATTTAACTTGAATTAATTTATAAAAAATTTAGGATCGATACGATCAGTTCAAAATACACAAAGGATGAAGAATAATATATATATAACACATAGGTGACAAAGTATTTTGCTCTTATTGTATTAATTAAAAATAAAATATTACAATATTAAAAAATATTTAGCAAATTAACAAAATAAAAATGCAAAATGACAAGTCTACATGTTACCATGTATTCGAATGGTTTGTTCCACCATTTCATTGTGATGATGTAACTAAGTTAGGTTCATATTACTAATATCTTTTGTTTCAACATTTTTTGTTGGAACTCCTTTCTCTTTTCATTGTTTCTCTCTCTTCCTTTTGGAAATGATGCCTCTTTTTCGTCATTCATTTCTCATCTCTTTGTCTATCTACCTTCGCATGTATAACTTTCACTTTATTTATGGCTGTATTCACCATCTTCTTCATTATGGATTGAAGATTTTCGTGTGGTTTGTTGTCAATATTTATGTTTTTTTTTCTCTTTTTGCTTTTTTTTTTCTAACATAAACATGTAATATCCAAAATTAAATCTAATTAATTAGCATAAATGTGAAACAATTGAGAAAGAATGCATCAAACTAGTGAGACGTCGTCTTATCCAACTCACACTACAAAAATTCGTGCATTTAGAGTCCAAATTTTTAGACTCTAAATGCATAAATCTGGACTCTAACTGAAATTAGCGTCAAAAAATTGAACGCTAAAATTGGACGCTAAAACACTTGACTCTAAATTTTTATTTGGAGACCACGAGAATTCCAAATTTTGAAGCCCACGAAATCTCCAAATTTTGGAGTCCAAGTGGGCTCCAGAATATAAACTAAAAAAAATTAAAATTAATTATTTAAAAAGTAAAAGAAATATTAGATAAAATATAATATTTAATATCTGAAATTGTTTAACGTATGTACAAAATATAATACATAATATCCGATATTGTTTAATGTGCGTACAAAATATAACAAAATAGATAATACGTAGATCCTACGAAGGAGGTGGCTGGTGAGACGAGGGATCATCAGCATCAAAGCGTGAACGTGAAAAGTACATCTTCATCTGTCGCTGCATCTCTGCGAATCGTCAGTTGTTCTCTTGTTGCTACAAAAATATTTTTATTAGAAAAATTAATGTTAAAAAATACGTACAAGTGATAAATTTAATGTACTTACTTTTCATGCTTGATATCATCGTTCTTTCGACTAGCTGCTAGCTCTCTTCCATTCGTCGGTACCGAGATCAGGTGAGAACGTAATAATCCGTGTAGAATAACAGCTAATTTGCTCGTGAGACTCCAAACTACAATAATTTTAATACTTATAATCAAAAAAATTAAGTTAAAAGTTTTTATATCACCAAATTAAATTAAAATTAACTTACACACCTTTTTCTCGTGTCAACTGAAAGATGGCGTTTCGATCGTATCTTGTGGATTTTCGTGAAGCTGATCTGGTAGAAGTGGACAACTCATGATCGTGTAGCGATCGACGATGCTCGGAGCCTGCTAAATAGTGTGCGGAATCTGTGGCTCGTCAGACAATGTAAAAGCATCCACATCGATGCAGAAATTGAATTCCTCATCAGAAAGTGTAAAGTTAGGCTGCTACTGTGCCGGTCCATGCACGGAAGACGGAGTGAGGGCCGCAGTCGAAGGCACGTGTGACTGTGGGGGAGACAAGTCGGAAGGAGAAGTGTGAGAGTCTTTCGGTGGCACGTGATCCGATCCAGAATCGTGCTGCGACCCTGGCGGACGGGGAGGGGGAGCTAATGCTCGCGGGGTCTAGCGCCCCTTCTACCCTGGCTGGAAGGTGCTTTACGTCCAGACATCCTTTAAAAAAATTTAAGTCTTATCTAACTAAGTAAAGTTAATTTAATTCGCTAAAAATCTATTTACTCATAAATTCAAAAAATAAAACTAAAACAACCTAATAAGCATAATTATAAACTAATTCAAAAATCAATTCATTAAATCACAACAATAATTAATTCACTAAATAAAACAAAAAATTGCAATAATTCATTTCTAAATGCTAAAATAAATCACAATCTCATAACAAAAATAACAAAACAATAATACAATAACGATAATAATAAAAAGAAGAGTCACGTACTTAGTAAAAAGAACCGAAAAATGCTCAGGAGTCGAAGGCCCAAAGCAAAACCAAAATTGAGAAGTGGAAAGTGTCGTGAAAATGAGAGGAGAGAGAGGGAAAAACGGTTTTATAGTATTATGTGGCCTTTGGAGTCCACGTGGACTCCATTTGGCGTCCACGTGGATGCACCACGTGGTTCATCCACATATTTGGAGTCCACGTAGATGCAAAATTGTCTCGCCAAACATTTCCCGCGCAACTGTTCATATTCCCGCAATATTAGAGTCCACGTGGACGTCAAATATTTTTAGCGTCCATGTAGACTCCAAATGCAAGAATTTAACATCCAAATTTAGTTAGACTTTAAATTGTAGACTCTAAATGAGCAGAATCTTATAGTGTCCATAAGAACAAATCTCTCTCCTAATTGGAGAGCAATTTTAGAGCACCAATACGCTCTAGCCTGTAATATGACATGGACAGTAGGTAATGACAACAGGATTCGATTTTGGAAAGATAGTTGGCTAAGGGATTTAGGGCCCCTTTTACATCACCATCTATCACAAGAATCTCTTATGAACTGGGATGCAAAACTTGCTGATTACACTAAAAATGGTGAGTGGGATTGGGAGATGCTACGATTGCCTGAATGGGTGTGTGACATTTTACGTGAAATGATACCTCCAGTGGCTAATGCAGGCACAGATTCAGTTAGCTGGGCAGCAATGACTTCAAGTAAATGTACAATCTCTAGTGCACTATCTTGTCTTACTAACGTGGCTACATCTGTGCAGGATAGAAATTCCCAACTTTGGAACACAATTTGGAATTGGCAGGGTCCACCTCGTGCAAAACATTACTTATGGTTGGCTACCCACGAGAAACTACTCACTAACATATGCACGTATAACAGAATTGGACAAATGTAAGCATTTGCACCAGATGCAATCGAGGACCTGAATCAGTCTTGCATGCATTAAGAGACTGTCTTGCAATTCGGTTTTGGTGGGGTAAAGTTGTTAAACGGGAATGGAGTGGATTTTTTTTCAGCTTGGATTTACATACTTGGTTGATTCGCAACTTAGCGAATAAGGCGCATAAGATTTCCGCCATTGCTTGGAATGTTTTCTTTGGCATTATAGGAATATGGCGATCTTTCAGGGACACAATATCTCGTCCCGGATTATTAATGAATGTGTTCAAATGGCGTCCAACTTTTTCTAAGCTAATGCTGTGAAATATCGCCTCCAACTCTGACACAAAGGATCCAACCAAAAGGGAGATTAATGGAAAGCATCTAAAGCCTCTTTTATTAAGATCAACGTGGACGGTTCGTCAAATAATGTCCTCTAGCGTGCGTATGTGAGTCTCATTGCAAGAGATAAAAAAGGTACTCTTGGATTTTCACGCTAAAAGCATACCATATTGTTCTCCTTTATTGGCAGAGATGTGGGCAATCTGGCATGGCTTTCGGTGGGCCAAAGAGAAGGGCTGACAGAGGATTGAATTGGAATCTGACTCAATGTTGGTAGTCAGATACGTTATGAATCCAAAGGAATGGAAAAGACACTCCGACACTCTCTTTTGGAGTAACTACAATTACCTTACTCAGTTTGAGTCAGCTACAATTCATACGCCTTCGTGAAGCCAATGAGTGTGCAAATTGGATGGCAAGACAATGCTTATTTCGGTATCTAGATAGTGATTTATGTTCATGCATTCCTGTTGGCCTTGCAAGGCTATTGCATTATGACTCTTTGGTATTTTCTTCGACGAGTGTGTGGGTATGAGCATTTCTTTCAAAAAAAATTAGTGAGAGGACATTTTACACATTTAAACTGAAATCGAGCATATCCACACAAACAACATGACATTCAGACATACCGATATAAATGAATATAATGATAGATATTTTCAGAAATTAAACTCAAAAGTGGGTGTTTTAAGTAATTGCCTCTTTTTAGACATGTTACGTGGCATAACTTATCTCCGAACAAAAGGGACCATCGTAGACAAAATTTTGAACTTATATGACCAATAAGAAAAATAAAAGGTACTTCCGTAACCATATTTCAAAAACCTGTAATTTTTAGGGATGGCAAGTAAATCTGCCGACTTTCGCAGATTCCATTTTTGTCTTCCTAAATGAATGGCTCTTGAGATCCCCAAGACAGCACACTTTGTTTTTCACAACCCAAACTGAACCACTAATACCCAAAAACAATTTCAGACACACTCCATTCCCACTACTGCAAGAATCAAACAAACATGGGAGTGCTCAAAGCAGTAGTAGCAGATGCATTACTAACATCTATGTGGGTTTTCAGCTTACCCATAAGAGGAATCTCAACATCCACAATATCATCTTATCTGGGTTCTGAACCCAAGTCACTTTTAGGTTTCTTTATAGGCATAAACG
>CANYCX012718761.1:0-12850 GCA_948193385.1 Breynia disticha f. nivosa
AATTGTATTAAGTTTATTGTAGAATTTTTATTTCATTAATATATTTTTAATTTGTTTACATTTTTATTTACATGAGTTTTAAATATTTTTTTACTTAAATTTTTATGCAGTTGTCAAACATTAGAAATTACGAACGAAGAACATTTTCCTATGATTGTTAAACAAAGGAAAATAAAATTCAGGAAAATAAAATTCAGAAATTGATTTTCCATGGATAAATATTTTCCCAAAGAATTTATTTTCCGTCAAACAAACGGAGGCTTAATTTGTTATTATGTTATATCAAAAGAACTAAATTAAGTTAATATTGAACTGTAAAATTAATTAAGATAATATTAAAATAAATTATTTTAAATAATATTAATAATATAAAATAACATATGATATAAAAAATTATATTTTTGAAACGACATCTATTTTAAATCGAATAATTACATGTCATATACGTTATTTCTTTTTTTTCTCTTTCTTTTGGACCAAAGCAACGGTAGTAGCGCCTTTATTCTTTTTACCAAATGCAAATTTGAGGACAAAGAAGCAATTTTACTATTTTAGCCTTGGAGGGAAAATCTTTGAAAACTCACTTTGGCCATTCTCTTATGCTACTGCTTTCATATTCTGAAGGCATTTTTGTGGGTGAACTTATAAAACTGTTACTAAATTGCATCTCATGGCAGTCGTAATTAACAGTAACGTATAAAGTAAATTGTGTAAATGTAAAACTAACTTTGTTAGTGCAGCAGAATAAAAACAAGATACTTGAGACAAATGACTTTGTCAACCGCCTCTAAATACAATTCTCGCGATAAGGAGGAGGTTGATACGCGCGGCTCGTTCTACCATGTTTATCTCATCTCGTTAAACAATCCATGACAGAAAAATATATTTAGTTTTCTCTATGGTTGGCTTATGGCCGAACGAGGAAAATAAAACGAAACCTGCCTATGAGTTTTCTCTGTGGGGGAAAATTCATATTCTGCACTTTCTAATTTTATAACTGTTTCTCTCTTAGAAAAAAAAAGATTTATTTAACCCTTATATTGGTGAACACATTATCTAATAAACTGTTATGTATAATATTTAATTATACCGTATACCAAAATACTTAACTAATATATATATTTAATTATGGTTTTACCCAACTGGTCACAGACGAATCAACTAATTCCAACACTTAACTCAATATTTTACTAATATTTTTTTATAAATTTAAATTTATAATCTTTCAATGTTATAAATTTTATTATTTATTCTATACTAAATTAATTGGTTCATAGTTATTATATATTTTATATAAAATACTATAGAATATTAAAATTTATGTTATCTTAAGTATTTTATTAAATAAATAAAAGATAAACAAATATAATAGAAATTTTTATATTTATAAATTATAATTATCAATGAAAAATTGAATAAATTTAATAATATATTTCTATAATATATTCCTGAATTACATACTCTATATATTTTTTATCTGAAACACAAGGTATTCAGAGCACCCCAGACTAATCCTCGTTCGAGCCTGGTAGGACAACAAGGGTGGCAAAACTCTATCACCTGATTAAGTTAGAGCAATCTTACGTTAATTGATCTACGCGATGTTTCATACTCTGCATATACTAAAACAGGTGGAGGGAAGAGATGCTGCATACGGAAAATTTCAGGAAGCATATTTGAGATTGAGAAAATGAGATTATTGGACATCATCATGTTTGAAAACAAGCACGTACGCATCTAACTTGGTATGCATACTTCTTCTAAAAACACCAAAAAAAACTGATAGTGAAGGTTATACTTCTTCATGCTCTTTTATTTTGAAATGTCCTTGAAATTAAAATTAAAAAGACAAAAAAAAATAACACATCCAGCAAAAACAAAAAACGACGGCTTCTGCAGACTCTTTTGACGTGGAGCAAGGCAAATGTTGGTAATTCCGACACTAAGATCCGCAGCTTCTCGCCAGAACATGCTCCACATATTCAAAATTGTGGAGGCAACAAGATGTGGATCTAACTTTCGATGATAGATAGCAATACGACAGTTTGAGAATTAAATGCTGTTGAGATTCTCTTCTACCATATTTCTGCAGACTCTTCTGATGTGTGGCTCTCATTCTCATACCATACCATGCCCATTCTCTTTCAAATATCTTCTTGTTACGATCCAATATGAGTTTGCGTCCTTCCTTCATTACATGCAATATACGAGACCAGACCTCATTTTCATTTCAATTTTATTAACGTTATTAATGACTATGAATCGATATCGAGCATATCTTAAGCTCCATTAGTGAATCATCTGCCTTCAGTATTCAGAAACGACATTTGTCTGCCCGCCTTTAATACTTGCTTGGTATTGCAGTTTCTTGTTTTGTCAATTTTTATTGCTTTTAATTTTTGATAAGACGCGACATACTTTTAAAAGAGTTTGAGTTTATCTTAAATGTATTCGTGTCACAAATACATTTATACGATATGAACAATACTTAACTTTCGTAATCATACATACTGAAATGCTGAACTGCATATTACGTTTCGTCTATGTATATCTATGTATATTAATAAGGACATGAACGTACGATTTAAGAAAACTAAAATAATCATATTATCCTTAATTAATAATTCAATAATTATAATTGTGCTGTTGCAATAACACTTCAGTTTGTTCAACATAAAAGCTCAGGTGAGTTTTAAATCTTTAGTCTCTACTCGTTTATTTATTTTTTACTACACATTTTTTATAACACCGTCTCTGTTATTGTATTTTTTTATATTATTTTTAATTTATTTATTTTTCTTCTTTCTAAAAATATGTTTGGTTTCGTCAGACGTAATTCTACAACTGTTTTTCTTAAGCAACAGGTTCCTTATTTGTGCAAGATTTATTCGAGACAACAATAAACAAATAAGTGACCACAACTTTTATTATTCTTTATTATGCAAGGAATATAAATCTGAGTAAGTAATATAGTCTTTATCAATGTATTATTTATTTATTTATTTATTTATTTATATTCGATTAACACATTTCATAAGAAAAATTAAAATTTATTTCCCCAAAAAATATCCCGTAAATATTTTTAAATTTTGAAATAATTAAACCAATATATATTTTGAATATTATGAATATAAATGTTCAAAGAATATATTTATATGAATTAAATATTTTAAATAAGTAAAATTAGAGAATTAAATTATGAAACCTACAATGAGGTGTAAAAAGTACATAACTATAGGCCTTGTTTGGTATCATTAACTTATTTTCTGGGAATTAAGTTACTAAGGAAGTAAGTTACAGAGGAAGTAAATTACTGAGGAAGTATGTTTTTATGTGTTTGGTAAGAAAATATATTTCCTAGGAAGTGTGTAATAATTATTAATTTATGCCCATAATACCCTTAGCAAAAAATTATATTATGATAATTAATATATATAAATTTAAAAAATATGAAAAATATAATATTATAAAATTTATGTATGTTTTTATAAAAATATATATTATGATTAAATATATATAATTTTGAATTATGAAATATATAATGTAATAAAATCATTTTATTTGTTATATTAAATTGTTAAATTAATATATTTTGTCAATTTTTAAAAATTTAAATTATTATTATGATTTAAAAATAAAAATATTAAATTAAATTTATTATAAATCTGTAATTATAATTAATATACAATTTAATTAAATTCTAAAAAATAATAAAAATTAACAAAAAAAAGGATATAAGAGTAATTTCATACTAAGAAAGTTAAAACTCACCTCTCCCCCTAGAATTTTTCTTCCCCCATCTAGGATAACTTGCTTCCTTAAGTAGCAATCAACTTCCCTACTTAATGACAACCAAACATAACTAGAAAAATGATTTCCCTTCTAACTCACTTTCCCTCCCTTACTTACCCCATACTAAACAACGCCATAGTTGGGAAAACTTTAAAAGCAATGAATTTAAAGGAATAGATAGTGATGTGATATGACAAAAAAATGTTTAATTTTTAAGACAATGAATTTTAATGGAATATTGATGTGATATTTTATTTGAGAAAAAGACTCGTTAGTTGAATTATATATGATGAAAATTTCACTTGTGCCAAAAAAGTTGTGAAAGCAACACGAATTATTAAGTTTTTGGAAGAAAAAGCAACACGAATCATTATTGTAAAAATTCTTATTTTTAATGGGTCATATTCGAGTCGCGTATAATTTATCTGCTTAATCAATTTTTTATCGAGTCATAAACAGATCAAACTATTTCGACCCAGTGTACTCAAATCTGTATAACTTTGTATCAGATTGGGTCTACGTTCATATGCTAATTCAACAGGTATATCAAGCTGAATAAGATGGATTCTTGGGAATCCAACTCCTAAATACAACAAGAATTTTCTTCTTTTTACTTGATGCCAAAGTCTTTTTTAAAGGAGGGAGAGGTGCTAGACGGGCCTGAACCGCCGGTTCCGGACCGAACCGTCGGTTCACGGTTCGAGAAATTCCCGAACCGTAACCAGCCCGTTCAGGGGGCGGATCGGCCCGGTTCCGGGCCGAACCGCCGGTTCTTCCGGTTCTATTTTTTTTTTCGTTTAACTTTTTTAAGAAAAAAGAGGACGGTACCTCTATATTTTATTAATTTTCCTCACTTATGGCGAAAGAATACCGTGGTTACAAATAAAAATAATGAAAAAAAAACAATGAAAAAATACAAGTTTAAGTAAAAATATACGAATAAATTTGAAATGACACAAAATAATTGAATTTTTTTGAGAATTTGTGAAGTATGTTTGCTTGAGAGAATGAGAATAAGATGAATTTGATGTTGAGAGTGTATGGTATTTATAGGATTAATAAATTAAAAAAAGAAAAAATAAATAAAAAAAAACCTTAATAGCCGGTTGAACCGGCGGTTTAACCGCCGGTTCACGGTTCACCAAATGGGTGAACCGTAACTGGCCCGCCCAGGGACCGGTTTCACCCGGTTCCGGGCCGGGCCGGTCCGGGCTCGTGAACCTGCAGGTCCGACCGGGCCGGTTCCGGTTCGGCCCGCCGGTTCCGGGCCCAAAATTACAACTCTAGAGGGAGGCATTAAGTCAGGACGAAAAACCTACTGAACAAAGAAAAACGGGGACGAAACAATTTCGATTGCTTTCGCGACAGAACTGCCTCGTCCCCAAAACATGCCGTTTCCCTTTGCATTTTCTATGATATTGTTCAGTAATCACTATCTTATGTTGCATCACATACAAGAAATGACTAGCAAGAAGCAAATTCTTAAATAATACGCCATCTTTTCTTTTCATGTCTACCAGTATGAAATAGCAGATGCATTGAGCTTCTATCTGGAATCGAAAAATTATAAATTAATGGATAATTTATGCAGGTAATTGATACAAAATCGTGAGACCAAAATGATCTATTTAGTCAGATCTTTTCTTTTTATGTCTACCAGTATCATCTCTGATTTCTTTCCCTCTTCATTTTACCTTTGCCACCTCTCTTCTGTGCCTGTGACCAAGGTTAAATCCAGAAATTAAACGAAACGACTGCAGTTTTAACTATAAACGACGCGGTTTTGGTAGGCTAATAGAATTCAATAACTTCAGACAGAAAAGTATTACCTCGGCTGAGAAATCATTCGAAGGGTGTCTGTTCTTTCGAAATTTTTTCTTCGATCCTAAGCCGCGTTTAGGGTTTTTATCTCCCATTGCAGCTCTAGCTAGTTTGACCATTTTGCTAGCTTCCTTGGTTGTGGCATCCACAAGGTAGTCAGGCACATCACGTAGATGTGGAGCGGGAGGTTTTTTGCTTAAATCTTTGTCGTGTTTCAATAAATCTGATCAAGTAAGTTCAAAAGCAATTTTAGGAGTTGGGCAAGCAAACCTGAACTGGATATCCACAAGTTCATAAATCAATTGCCTTACCAAGGTCCCTTGGATTAGCTTCGAAATGGGCCTTCAACCTAACGAAGAAGAGAAAATGATTCATCAGAACTACTGAAACATTACAATCCATTCTTCACAAGCTAAACATATAAAAGCAATATGATGCAGGTCTTCCTCCGCAATGATAGTTTAACAACAATATATAGAAAATGAACGCAGTTATGGAGAAGACAATATATTGACTCACTTCTCAGAGTTTAATATCTCATTCCTCAGATCCTGAGCACGTGCTTCCCTCACAGCAATTTTTGTCACACTTTTCGCAGTGTCCTGAAAAAATAAACTAGTCAAGGTTTTGAGCATTTTAATGCATCCTTTTCTGGGAACAATTTGCATGTTACAGAAGTTAACTACACAATTCACATTAAAATAGAATAAAGGGCGAGCTTGAAGATAAATTAGTCAGTAAAATGAATGAACTAGAAAAAAGTCAGGAAAAGCAAGGTGATGGCTACAACCACACCACTACTCCAGAGCATAAAGTGATGAACGAACCTCAGCTCTGTATCGCAAAGACTCCACTGCGTTCTTAGTAAGCAAAGGGAATGGAACAATGAGGTTTGAATCCTTGCTTTCATCATCCCCCAAAAAGGATTTTATTTCTTCAATAATTTCCATCTCATCTGAAGAAACCTGAAAACGGAGAATAGTGAGAAGATAGCAACAAAGTGAACTTAAAAAAAATTCACACAGCTTCACTATCAATCTTTATGCATTTGTTTGGAACTGGATAGTAGGTGGTATAAGATCATGAAGAATGCATAATCAACAAAAACAGAGGCTAAAATTATGTGGAAACTTGAACTTCACTGGTTACAATGGGGGTGGTGAATTTTAGCTCTCTAAATATAAGTAATAGAATTAACAAGTCCATCGAAGTTTTGTTTTATGGGTCAACTCTTTATAGTAAAGAATTTTATATAAACAAGTAAAGAACCATTGGAGACTGGAGATGCTCTAAGGTGCTCTTTTTCACTATTTTTGTTTACCCAGGGAGCTTTTGAGCAAAGCATAAAGTGAATATGAGATTTTTTTCATTCAAAGCATTTTTTCTTATATGTTCCCGAGTTGGCATCCTAATAAAACAAATTTGTAAGATAAACTCACAAGGGAAATTGAAGAACCCGTATTGTGAGCTCTTCCTGTGCGTCCAATTCGATGAACATAGCCTTCAACATTTCTGGGCATATCATAATTTATAACCTGCACTCAAATTAACAATGGAACAGTTCAGACAGTCCATTCTTGAAACACCAAAGTCCAATTCATCTTACAAATAATGCAGCCGGAATTTTTCTAAATTTACTTGATCCTCGAAATTAAATGATTATTCGTTTCAGGGGAAATGATTAGCTTACCGTGTATACATTTTTGAAATCAAGCCCCCTCACCACCCCAAATTCTGCATCCAAGTTTTGCTTGGCACGCTTACGATTCTTCTTCGAGTCAGTGCGGGGTTCTCCATTATTTTTTTCTTGTTCTTTTTTTTCACCTTCGTCAGTTGCAATCAAATAATCGAAAAGCCCAGCATTGAATTCCTGCATAAACCAAATTGTTAGTACAGACACCTTTCTTTATTGGAAATAGCATACAATCTCCACCCCCTGAAAAACAAATTGACCTTTTCTTCTTGCGTGAAAATAGATCATCTTAAATATTACTGAACTTATGGTTTCCCAAAAAATAAGGAAATTGAGATTACCTCAAGAATATGAAGACGAGAGTTCTGGGGTAACTCGGCATTTAATACAGCAGATTTGATTCCAAACTGCCAAAAAACAATGGTATAAACAATATGACTGATTGCAAGGAATCAAATGAATAAGATGAAAAAATGAATACCTTATGTGAAAAATATGCACAAAGGTGATACCATCATTACATCAGATAAACAAGCAAGCGTTTGTAATCAACTTAAAGGAAAGGAGTGAAGATAATATTAAGATACAGGACAATAGCCTCATAAAGCTAACATGTATAAATACTAATGATCTCTCTGAAGCACAATGCAAACACGCTCGAAGGAATGAATCTAAAAAATCTAACAAGCTCTAGTTCACAGATTTGGATTAATTTGATATTAATTGGTACCTTTTGACATTAAGAAACTGCTAAAGTGAGAAATCAGAGTCCAAATTAATTTTTAAGAACTAAGATACTACATTCTCCAAGTTTGAGGTGATAAGATAAAGATGTGACAACACCTCCTAGCTAAACAACATATTCGGCAACTCAAAAAATAGGTTGCAGTTGCACCACCTAGACAACAGATTCAGCAACTCAAACAATAGGGTGAAGTTGCACCACCAAAAAAAGGAAAAGGACAGAAGGACTTGGATATTATCAACAATGGCTTAGTAAAATACCTTTTCCAAAAACAGCCTTAATCTGAAACTCATATCTATTGTGTTAGTAAATATTAGAACTTTCTTTTGAACCAGCTCCAACTTTAGAAGCGCAAGAAAGTGAACTATCTTGTCAAGATCGCCACAAGAAATCTGCAAAAAGAATCAACCATAAAAATCATTAGGAAAACTTGACACATTCATAAAGGATATCAGAGAAAACCCTATACTATAAGGTGAATTGTGCTCCCCTATATGATAAATTGGTACAACGTCATATGTTTTTGGATTCACGTGATGAGAAAAATAATTAATCATCTCATTCCTTTAGTAAAAATGTATTTCTAATTCTCAATTGCATTGCCTCGCAATCCCACAACAATGAAGCATCCTTTAGCTAAAATATTATGACCAATATAAACATGTCATGATTTCCTAAAAATATTTTATCCTTACATAAAATTGCTGCACATTTTTCGGTATAACTTCATCATTGACACCTTCAACTTCTTGCAATGTTAAGACACATGGATTATGTAGAATAAGCTTCTTCAGTTTGTCAACATCATCACTGCCAAAATATTAAAAAAAGCACAGTTATAGATAGCATTCATATGTACAACAAAGTTCAAAAGAAGAAGTACCAATAGATTAACATTCTCGACAATCTAGATATACTGATTCTTTTAGCAACCAAGCAAGGACAGCATTATGTCAGAAAAACATACCTTGATGTTGCTGACATTAGAAGGCACTGACAGCGCTTTGGGAGAATAGCTGTAAGAGCTTTTAGATCGTCTTCATATCCAAATGACAATAACAAATCTGCCTGAAGATCAGTGTGTATCAGTGATACTAACAAGAAATGGACAGTTACATGACTTAAATAGAGAATCTAGTGAAAGAAAAAATTCAATGCTTCACAAATATGCTGCTAATTGTTTCAATAAAGAAAAAGCATAATCTGACAGTCAGGGCACTGCTAGTTTAGGTGATTATAAAAAATTACTTGGTTCCGACAATAGAAAGCAAGTGGCTTGACTATGACAACAAACTAACAATTTCGAAAATCAATACAAGTCTGAAAATATAGTTCTTTGAGTCATACAAACTTGCATTTGAATTAAAACCCAACCATCAGTAGCAAGAAAATGAAAGATTGTCTAACCTCGTCGAGTACGAGAATTTCAAGTGAATCACTAACGGAAGCTGAACGAAGTACACCAGCAGACAAGCACTTTGCTACACAAGCAGGAGTGGCTACCAAAATATCCGGTGGTCCGGCCAACGCAGCCCTCTACATCAAAAAAACAAAAACAAACTAAGACATAGCAAATTTCACTTCATTACCAAAACCTGACAAGTCAGAATTAAACGAACCATATCAGCATTATGCATATTGCTATTCAACTGCACAACTTTCACTTGAACCTTGCACAATTCAATAAGCGATATAGCTTCCTTAAACACCTACAAACACATAAATTAAAAAATTCCCACAATACAATCAAAATCCACCAAACAGAAATCAATCATCATAACAAAATTGTGCAAAACCGAAACTTCACGAAAACCTGTTGGCATAATTCTCCGCTAGGAACAACAATAAGTGCTGAAGGTGCAAGCTTTTTATTAGAACCAGAATTATCAAACAACTTCTGAAGCAATGGCAATAAATAAGCTAATGTTTTCCCAGAACCAGTCTTGGCGCGTGCAACAACATCTTTTCCTTTCTAAAAAACAATTCAAATCATGATAACAACATTCGAATTAAACAGTTCAAATTGAGAGTGAAAAATTAAAAATCATCAAAAGTAATAGACTTATAAAAATAACTTACGAGAATGAGAGGAATTGCGACACGTTGGATGTGGGTTGGTTTGGAAATAGTGAACTCTTTCTTGTTTAAAGCTCTAACAAGTCGAGGGTCGAGTCCAAGATCTTCAAAACCCATGTCGTCATCGTCTTCTAAGTGTGGCTCGGATTTTAGTTCTTCTTCTTGTTGCTGAGTTTTCGTTTGAGCCATTGTTGTGTGTGGATTGAGAGAGTGCGAGGGTCTTTGGGAAGGACTAGGGTTTTAGGGAGGAGGTGAGGTAGTTTATTGGCAGATTGGGTTAACGACCTCTTTTGATCCGAAATAGGACGTGTTAATTATACAAAACCATATATTTCAAACATATTTTATTAAAATAACAAACAAATGTTTTACTTTATTTGAACTATCTAAAATAATATATTTTATTTATTTAATTCATAAAACAGTATGCATATATTTTATAACAATTAAAGAATATAATATTTTTAAAAATAAAAGATGAAAAAATGAATAGATAGAAAGTTTTTAAAAAATATATTTTTAGGAATTTTAAAAAGAATAAACTGACATATATTTATAAAAGTTATCTTTTTAATTAATTGTGTAACTAAAGATGAAAAAATTAGGGGTTTTCATTTTTTTAGAGAGAACTCATTATTTTTTTAGTTTCTCGCAATAAAAAAGAGCATTTCTTGAGTTTTTAAAAACTGATTTATCGAATCAGATAATGATCAGAACTAAAAGAATGATATTGAAGAAGAAAAAAGAACTTTAATATGGGAAAGAAACGAAATCAACATCTCAATTAGATGTTGGTGTGATATAGACGATGAAAAAAGAAACTTCAATGTGGGGAAGAAACTGAAAGAATTATATAATTGTGAAAAATTAGTAGACAATATATAAGCAATATAATTAGGAGTGTCCAAATTTTAGTTAAACTGATCGAACCAATTGAAACTAAAACTAGTTTGGATCGTTTATTTATATATTTCGGTCAATTTAGTTCGGTTTTCTAATAATATTTTTTTGATTCGGTCGGTTAGGTGAAAACAAAAAAATTGACCGTAAAAACATTTTTTTTATCAATCAAGATTTTATTATGTATTTGATAATCATAATGTAAAAAAAGTTTAGTTATAACGAACGAAATAACTAATGAGTAGAGAAATTGTCATAATTAATAACATAATATTAAAAAAGGACATCAGATCAAAAAATGTTAGTTACTGTTGATAGAAATAAATAATAATATAATGTTAAAAAAGGTGCTCGTTTATACACTTTATATTGGGTTGGGTTGGTTTTTATTTTTCAAAAAATTCGATTTTATTGGTTTGGCCACCGAAACCGACCGAACTGGCACTACTAAGCATAATTTTCGACAACTAGAAGACAACAAGTTCACAATCAGTAAAGAAACAAGTTGACAATGAGTTGATGGTATAAATGTTGACAACCGGATGACAATAAATAGATAATTTGTTGACAAAAAAAGTAGACAATTAGTTGAATTATTGTCAACATGTTGTCAATTTATTATTTAATTAATATGATTAGAGTTAAAAACTAGTAGACAAAAGTTGATAAAATATATTTCACAAAATTCAAAATAAAAATATTGTCAACTAGTTTTCAACAAAAAATATTATCTATAATTATTGTCAAGTAGTTATTAATAAAAAATATTATCTGCAATTGTCATCAAGTGGACCAAATCTTCCAGTAATTTTTAGGGATAATTACATTTTATACTGTATTTTATTTTTTTATTGCATTAATTTTAGATTTCACTTTTTATTGTCATGTGACTTATTATTTTTACATCTTTGTATTTTTGTTTTTCATGCTATACAATTCTTTTTAAGCCCAACCCATTTTTATTAAACCTCTATTTTTCTTCTAACCTCACAACAGTCTACAATCATCTTTCAAGTGATTTTTTCTTTTCTAGTTCTCTCATTTTCTCTCATATCTCCTCTGTCTCTTTTTTCTATATCGTTCCTTTCCTCTCTTTTTTCTTCCATGCTTTTCGTTTTGTATTTTTTCTTATTTTCTTTCCTTAAATATCTTCTTTTCCTTCTATGTTTTTATGGTGAAAACTCGTTAACGTACACAAAATTCTTCTTTCATGTCATTTATTTTTCAAAAAAACATTTTAACTCTTTATTTTGTTCTTTGTTTACAGGTTTCAAATCTTTTTCCTAATATTAAGGTATATTTATATTTTTAACTCTTTGTTTGTTCTTTGATTAAAGGTTCCAAATCTATTTCATAATATTAAGGTATATTTATATATTATTGAAATATATTTTATCATTTTTATTTTTTTAATTTTTTATCTTTCTATTAGAATAAACATTTACGTTATATTATTACATATTATATTATATTTTTATTTTTTAAAATATCTTTCTTCCTTTGTTCTTTTTTTACTACTTATGTGAATTAATTATTATGTTATTATTATATAAATCACATATATACTTCATATGTTAATATTTTTTATGTATAATTTATTAATATTTTCTATGTGATATTTTCATTTGTTTTTTTTTGTTTTTATTAAAATTTTTTTATTTTATTTAAATTTTAATTTTTTTTACTTTGTCTATTATTATTAATTGTTAATATTACCTAATAACTTTGATTGGTTTTTATATTACAAATATATACTGCGTGTAAACCATATTTTAAATAATTACTGTTGTAATTGTTGTTTTATTGAAACATATATTATAAAG
>CANYCX012718816.1:0-12892 GCA_948193385.1 Breynia disticha f. nivosa
TTTATAGCATGAATACTAAGAACCTAAGTGTATGAATGTCATGTACTCAATGTAACATCAACATGTCATCATTTCATCAACATAGCAGCTCATCATTCAAGATGAAATCATTCCAAACACAATTTATCACAATTTTCTCAAATATGGCATGTAAGAAATTCTCAACAAGGAAGAAGTGAGGCAAGGAAGAAATGAGGTAAGAATCCCTAACCCTAGGCTGAAATATGTAGGAAATTAAGTACATTTAGTAGGGTTTTGTTGGGTTCTCAACCTATTTACTGAATGTATAAACATCTAACACAAAATATGAGGATTTGTGGAAGATTGATGATTTTAGGGTTGTGGGAAAATTTGGGGATTTTGAGAAATTGGTTAGGTAAATGAGAAATTAAGCCTAGAATGTTGTATATAAAAAGAAATGTGTTACGATTTATGTAGGAGGCAACGAATGGAACCCGAATCGGGGATTAGTGCTGAATCGAGCCAGCGGGAACTTGAGGTAAGTGCACTTTGACAATTACTTTGGTAGGTTTTGCATCCATATGGTTGATTATATGTGATAAACGTTTGTTTGTTGAAACGGTAGCAATTATGAGTAGTTAAGGGCTTGAATGCTTGTATGCCTTGATATGGTTTGCTAGGAAAAAGTATATAAAATTGTGGTTGAGTTGTTTTGAATGTCTTATGTGGAATTTTGTGAGGTTATGATTGATATGGGTTGACTTGTCTTTGAATGTGAATGATGATGGTAAGGCACGATGGAAGTGTTTTATTCATGAAATGTTCGGCTTGTGACTTGTGTGGTGTAAGCTTTGTTTATATATCAATTGTATGGGAACTTATGAATGATATGGTCTTTTTAGAGAAAAGGGATGAATGGTTCATAAGCTTATGACTTATGTGATTAATTGAAGGATGTATGTTTGGTAATTATAATGAAGAGAGTGGAATTCCAAGTAGAACTCAAATTTGATGTTCTTTGTGAGATGTATGATTATGAAATGATTGAATTTTTTGTGTGCACATCATGAGTGCCTTGTTATGTTTATGTGTTGGACCAATGGTGGGTAACAATGTAAATTTACTCTAAGTTTTGATATGATTGAAAACTTTGTGAGTTTAATAAATGTATTTTGTAGGTTAAAGAATGAAAATTTGAGAAGTTGAATGTGGTGACAAATGCTAAGTAAGAAGAGACTTTAGTGAAGTAGAAAGCAGTCAAGTAAAATGATTTTGCGATGTGTCAGTCGACTGATGTGAAGTCCAGTCGACTGGTGTACAAGAAAAATAACAAGGAGGCTAGCAACGGCTAGTTTGGGGACCACAGACCCAAACCAGTCGACTGGAATGAAAACCAGTCGACTGGTTCTGACCTCTGCCGCCAAAATAGGAAAACAAATCTTCAGAATGACATCACGGATCAACCACCTACTTTTTGGAGATTTGAAATTTGAACTCATGTGTAGGTAAGTCGACTTATATAGTGGTCAGTTGACTAATATGTGTTGCAGGACAGACTAGTCAACTGGAATTGACACTAGTTGACTAGAATTGAGACAAGTCGACTGGAGTTCGAGATTTCAGAATCTGGAAACCACTGGAATGTAAAACCAATCGACTGATGTTTAAACCAGTCGACTAGAAGGTTCAAATACTCAAGTGAAGTATTAACCAGTCGACTGGACAAGTTGACAGTGGACACGAGTTGACTTAAAAAAAGCAACATAAAGTGGTCCATGACAAGGTACAACGGGCAAAAACACAAGAGGTCATATAAATAGAAGCAAGGACAAGAGAGAGAGAGACTAACACAAACATTCTAAAGTATTCATCTTTGTCTTTCAAGCTTTAGCTCTCATTTTCTACTTGTGTTCTTTGTGCTTCTTGTGTTCTACCTAGAAGAGCCTTCTAGAGTGAACTAGTTTAGTGAGTGTGGTTTGATTTGAGCCGGAAATCAGATTGTGTGTAAGGTATCTTGAGCCGAAAATCAAGTGTAATAAGAAATATGTAATGGATTGTTGAAAATCCTAAGTGCGAGCTTAGGTAGTGGAGTAGGTGTTGCTCACCGAACCACTCTAAATTTTGTGTCTCATTACTCCATCCTTTCATCTACATTTTTACTTGCAAAAAATTTGAAATTTCAGCCATTCTCCTAACATCTATTCAATTCTCCCCTTTCTAGAGGTTACTTGGACCCTACAAATTCTATTTTAGTCAATCACATGTTTTTATAATCTTACTTTATAGAAAAACAACAACAAAATTTTACAGAATTTTAAAAAATTTTAAAAGCCAAGAAATGTGTTTTGCATACATTTAAATCATTTTTAAAAAATACTTATCTTTTTTATTTTAATTATGTCTTGGTGTGTTGTTTAATAAGCTATCTTCATAACAATAGTCTATCTGTGTCCACTTTCTTTTTTCTCCTATGGACAAATGGATTTATTGATATCATACCAGTACGATATTTCTTCTATGTGTTTTTCTTTTTTTCTTATTTATTAACTATTTTTCTTCTTTTTTCTTCTTGAATTTTGAGATAATCGTAATTTTTTTAAATATTTTTACTATTTAATAAATAGAGTGATACAGATGGGTTTTTAGGTTGCAGAATTATTTTACATTTGAATATTATAAATTTAATTTTAATTTATTGCTCAATGAAATCACATTGATTCTAAAAAAGTATAACAGCTTTCAATTAAAAATTAATTTTTTTCATAATCCTTCAAGCTATTCTTTACAACTTTTTTCTTTTCAATTTCTTTTTCCTTTAGATTGAAATTTCGCTTTCATCAGATTCGAATCACTTTTGCTTTCACTACGATTTGAGTTCTTCTCTTTTTAGAAAATCCTACAAGCAAATATAGACTCAACAAGAAACAAAAGGTAGATAAACTTATAAACATGAGTCTAAATTATTTTTGTTAAATTACAAACAAATTTAATTTTAAAAAATATGAAAACATTACTTCACCTTAAGAGTAATCTTTTTTTTTTCCTTACTGATAATTATCAAAACAATCAAAACTTATCACAACATGCTGAGTCCAAATGAGTCTAGATCTTCTTCGGTTAAAAAACGAATCTTATCATAAACTTTCAAGTTCTTGCAACTTTTTCGCTTTTCATCTTCTTTTCCCCTAGCCTTAATGCTTTCCTCAAATTCTGATTCTGATTCTGAATCTGAATCAGAGTCATTTTGCCTTTGTCAGTATTTGTGGTTTTCTTCTTTTATGATTGTCCTTAAAAAAATGAAAAAAAATTAGTAAAATATAAGCAGTAATGTCAAAATAATGAGTCCAAATGAGTTTACATATTTTTTCAGTAAAAAAACATTCCCATAGTCTTTCAATGTCCTCTTTGCACATTTTCTTTAATTTTTGATTCTGAATCTGAATCATAATCAAATTACACAGCATTTCACAAATTGAAACTCTGATTGCACAGCACAACACATAATCAAACCACTTTAAAAACACAAAAAGTACATTTGAATAGGAAAAACAACATATATATATAAAAAAATCCACAAAAAAAGACAAAAACTAAAAAAATCGATAAGAACATACCTTTGGCGACTATTAATCATCGTCTAGATGACTTGAGCAGTACACTTCTTCGCCAATTGCATCCTTTTTCTTTATTTTTGGAGTCATTTGTTTGGTTCTCACCATTCTGAAGTTGAATCTCGCCTTTGAAGAAATCCTAATAAAGCTTTGAGAAGAAATTGTGAAGTGTATGGTAAAAAGAGAGGAGTAAGCTTCTATAATTCTTTTGTCAAGCAAAACTGAAACAATTTTTTCTGTGAAATTTATTTTTTAAAATTCAAATTTGATAATTTGATAAATGTGTGTATAAATATGCTTAATCTTACCACACTAAACAATTAAGTCTTCAAAAAATTAATGAATTTAATAATTAATTCAAAATTTAAACGCTAAAATAAGATCACATGTTATAAATAAAAATATTTTCTGAATAAAAAAAGATTCCATAATTGTAAATTAAACCATAATGCTATTTTTATGATATATTTTATTAAAATTGCCATTCAAAAAAGTAAACTTATAAAAATGTTATTTTAGATGAAGTTTAATTCAAGATGCTATTTTAGTAGATAGAGTTTAAAAAGATGTCATTTTATATAATTATTGCCAAATTAATCCGACAAGTCCAGTAATCGGCACAGATTTTTAACCTAGTATGACAAGTATGACAGTAAATATTGTGGAGTCAATTCGCCAAGAACGGAAATAAATCAAATATTTAGATGATATTTGATTTATCATGCAAGGAAATAAATCAAATATTTGGATGATATTTGATTTATCATGAAAGGAAATAAAGATAAATCAAGAGATACTGATTTATTGCTAAAGGCCATAAAGCCTATAAATACAGAAAAAACAAGCAGAGAACACACACAACCCTACCTAAACATAACCCTAAAAAACTATCGACAATGTAAAATTGTTGCTGCCCCTGACATTTTCCTTAACAGACTTCCTTTTTAAACTTCAACCAAACCACTCTGCCCCTAGCCTTTTTTCCTTATAATTCACTTCATATTTTGTAGTCTACTTCTCCCCACCTTGATCTATATTACCAACCTCCTGTTCCTGAAAAAAGCATTTCGCCACTGGCCGCGTTCTGTCACTGACCACATTTTCTGTTGTCATTGGCTCTATTTCAGCCCCCGACTTGCAGTTCATGTTTTCAGACCTCCTTCTACGTTTTCTGCAACTAGTCCCTGGAAAAAAGTATTCGGCCCTTGACCGGAATTGCCGTCTTCCTTAGTTCTTGGCTCTCTTTTTACTTTTTTTTTGTCGTTGTTTCTGATTTCAAGCACTTTAGTTTTATGTTTTACACTTGTCATTATCATTTCAACAATTCTATTTCAATGTCCATGACTATTTACTTTATGTTTGTTAATTTTGTTATTGGGAATTTGCTTTGTCATCATTGAGCCAAAGACCTTTAGAGTGATATAGTTGCCCCGTTATTATTTCTCTACAATCGTTTGAATATGAAGTCAGAATTATGCGAGTGCTATTTTATTTCTAACGATTTGCTTTGATTTTTTTTCTCAGTTTGGAAATACTATAATTTTCTGACACGCTCACACCATCATCTGCACAAGCTTTTCCGATGGGCGTTCGGTTTTTTTGAAAAATCCAAAAAGGGATAAATACCTACAACAAATTCTTCATTTAGTAACCCATCAATAAATTAGATATACATTCACTCCAAAAAGGGATAAATACCAAATTTAACACATTGCAATACTATCACATACCATCATAAGAAAATACTACAAATTGTTCAATAATTATTAAAAACTATACTTTACATTCTTTCAATTTAATCAAATCAAATTAAAAAAAGCTTAAGCATAACCATTTACAAATTTAATTGTTATCTTAATTTGATAAATATTGAATTTGTATTTTCTCGTACACTTTACAATGTATTTTTTAAAATTCTGTTCCGAAAATTATTGCTGCACCTGTAAGATATATATATATAGTCATAGTTCTGACGAATTTCTATGCTAATTAACGACAAAATTCGTCAAAAAATTATGACACATTTTTCCAACGAATTTAGTGACTATTTTCAAACAAAATTCGTCAGTACATTCAAACACGTTTTTTTCCTCGCTGAACTTTTTTTCTGCCAGTTGAATTTTTTTCTGATGAATTTTTTCAATGTTTTGTTTTTTAAAAATTTGTCCGAAACCTTTCGTCGGAATTCTTCTATTTTTTTGTAGTGTTGACATATTTTCTCCTGCCATTCATAGTATGCCTTTTTTTTGTCTTTATCTCTAATAGATGTACGTATATTTAAGTTTTCTCTTTATTTATATTAAAATGGAGATTTACTATAATTTTTGAGTTTATTTTAATAACGTGAGCTAATATTTTCTGATGTTTGATGTATGAGTTTTTATTAGCATTAGTGTGACAATTTAACAAATTTTCTTTTTTTTTTACATGTTTTTAATTAGTGTATTCAGCTATAAGTGAAGGTAATTTATGAGACTTGATTTTTATTAGATTTGTGAAAAATGTATTTGTAGACATTATTTAATTTCTAATTCGTACAGAAATGTATGGTAATGAATTATTCTATTACATTAAATTGTCTATATTCTTTTGTATAAAAATATGAAATTTAAGTTATTGTAGCAAATATATTTATGCATTCAATTATGATTAATTTTTTAATAAATTATTAGGTTAGTGTGCTACTAAATATTTTATTTCTTTAAAATTATCTTATTCAATATAATAGATGGAGTTTGAATGCTCGCGGATGTATAATAGTTAAATTAGGCAAATCAGACTCTGAATATCGTTGTGGAATGAAGGAGTTTTTAATATTTGCACTATGTCAACTAGAGTTTTTGAATGGTAGTAAAATATGATGTTCATGTAGAAAATGCAAGAACCAAAGATTCCAAGAAGATGATGATGTTAGAGAGTATTTATATAGGAGTTTTGTGGAAAATTACTAAATATGGTTTGGTAAGGTGAACAAATGGTGTAAAAGGATTATCCCAATGAGCACTTCATCAGTATGTAATGTAGAGGAATTATATTTGATGCAAGAAATGATTTACAATATAGGTGAACAAATATTCAACAAAGATGATGGTAATCATAGTGAAGAGCGAAATCTATCTAATAAAAAGTTGTATGATATGTTGGCAGATAGAAAAAGAATTGTGGCTTACTTATGATGAATTTAGCCAATTGTTTGCTATCGTTGGGTTGTTAAGTATAAGTCAGACTAGCATACGCCAAAAGCATGCTTTGATTGTTTTTTCCATTTCACAAAAAAACTTTACCAAGAAAAAATGTTTTGCCTGATAATTTTTATGAAATAAAGAAGTTTATTGATGATCGGGATTTGTCTGTACAAAAGATAGATTGTTACATAAAATGCATAAGATTTTTGGGGGCATTGATAATTTCATTTTTCTTAAAACCTATTGAGTACAAATGTTTCTTAACCAAACTATGACGTAATAATTTTATGTTGTCACATCTTGAACACAAATAATGAATTAGATTTCCATTCTACTCGAAATAAGGGGTAAATGTAAAAATTTCATAAATTGTTCTTCGCTAACAAAAAAATTCATTATTTAATAACCCATCAATTAATTGGATATGTATCTCCTCTCATTTTGCTAGTATTTATTCAGCAATATATATCTCAAACATATAAAAATACAAAATATTCATATTAATTAGTTATCCATTCTTTCAAAATACTCTTACACAACACAATATTATAACATTATATATTTACACAATACAAGTAATATACGTAATAATTTATGAGTACGATGAAATTTAACACAATACAACAATTATTAATTAAATCAACTTAACTCAATTTTAACACAATACAACAAATTGTTGAATAATAATTCAACATTTTACATACTTTGATTGTTGACTAATAATAATAATAATTCATACAACCAACATTTTATATACTTTGATTGTAATCAATAATTAATATGCCGAAACATAACCACTTGCAAATTTAATTGTGCTCAAATTTTGACAAAAATAACTTTTACACCTTCTCATATATTTTGCAATGTTTTTTTAGATTTTTTTAACATAATTTTTTCTCCGTTATGTGAGGATCTGTAAGGAGAGATGTATATATATAGAATATTTTCAACGAAATTTGATTCAAATTTGTGTCGAAATCCATCGAAATTTTTTGACAAAAATTTCCGGCGATTTCATCACAAAATTCCACCACGTTTTTTTACGCAACAACATTTTTCTCTGGACAATATTTATCTCAACGAAATTTGTCAAAACATTTTCGCTGATTTTTTTCGTCGAAACTGTCTCGTCGAAAAAACCCCTCTTGTAGTGAATGTCACGTCTAGAAAATGCCTGCGAAGAAGGAAGATCACTTTTGTTGTTGGAATGCTCTGGAAAAGATATCCACTTATTGAAAACATTACTTCACTCAAATTGTCGCAAGTTTAAAAATATTTCAAACAACCCCAAAATTTTCAGTCTTCTCCCTCAAAATACAATTGGGAGAGCTTTGTCGCCCTTGTGGTCCTGCCCGGCTCGAACGAGGATTAGTCTGAAGTGTCCAGATACCTCGTAGTTCAGACAAAAAAAAATATAATCCATTATGCTTAGTCAACTTCCTTTAGAGAACCTTAGGAACAAATATTTTAGTACACTGCATTGAGTCAAAAGACCACAATGTGATGACTATCTTTGAAACGAAAACGAAAACATGGGTTTTTAAGAATAATTTTTAAATGTGTTATAAAAATTAAGATTAGACTAAAGTTCAAACCCTAATTTCTATATAACTTGATCTAGAAAATTTTATTTATTTCATTAACTAATCTGTCTTTTTTTTATTAATCTGGCATAATTAGCCAACCAAGTTTCCATCAAAGACGGCATAATTTATATGTTTTGTGAGTTCGTTTTCAGGTCAAACGTTTGTATGAGGAACTAAGCATAAGAGTTTTCAAATTTAAGGAATGTGCATTAAAATTAAAAGATATATGGGGACTGAATAACTAATCATCCAACCACTTTTCAGGATTTCAATTTTCCTATATTGTAATATACTAATTCAAGATTCTCTTAAAAACTGTTTACTTTCAATGACTGGTCACTCTACGCGGCTTTTACTATGAGTTCTCTCTTTGAGAAGATTCATTGAGGCAAAATATTGTAAACATTAGATTTGACAAAAATAAATCTGAGTCATTAATTTATTCAGTAAAATACAGTTTTAATTTTACGTAATCTGCACAGTTTCAGTTAAACGCAAAAGTGACCTCAATGAGTCCCTCTCCAAAGTCATATTAAAATTTACCTGACTTTGCATCTGCTTTTTCTGTGGTTTTGGCGGTTTTTACCGTTGTATCTTCCATCAAACATTATAAATATTCCAAGAAATCATATACAACAAATCGTTCTCTTTTAAAAATGTCTTCTAGTTCTACTAGTGATGCAACACCCTCCACTCTTCTGAAGATGAAACACTCGAAAGAGAGATTGATTATCTAGTTAAGAAATATATCCGTTATTTACTCATGGAGGAGCGTGATGAGATTCTTAATGTTTCGAACGCCAAAGTGGAAGAACAGAAGGTTCAAGAATCTACTTATGACTTAAGAGTAAGGTTCACTAAGGCTAATGATGAAGTTAAAGAAAAGATACAAAGTCTTGTTGATAAATATGGTCCAGATGTGCATTTGAAGATCTCAAGAGAAAACTTTTCTGTTGATCGTATGGTGACAGAAAGATTTTATTGGTATCAAAATGAGCCTCGACAATTCACTATTGAAATGGAGAGTCCTACGAAGGAAATTGGTAAGCACCACCAAGTGATAGCTCCTGTGGATGAAGATGAGTCTGAAAGGTTGAGAAAGAAGATAAAAGTTGGAGAAGGTAGTAGTAATCCGAAAGAGTCTCATGAACAAAGATTTGATTATGATTCGTCTAATCATGGTATTAAAGACCGGGATCAAGAAATCGAAAAGAAAAAGAAATTGGAGGAGGAGAAAAAGAAATCTGAGGATAAAAGCAAAACCTTTGAAGTTGATTTCTTTTAGTGCAGGAATTTCTAACTTCATTGTTTTCTTTTGGTATTAGCAAATATGGTTAGTTGTGTTTTTTCCGGAAGAGTCTCAAGAACAAAGACTTGAATATGATTCTTCTGATCATGGTATTAAAGATTAGGATCAAGAAATCAAGAAATCGAAACGGAAAAGAAACTGGTAGGGAATGACAGCAACAGCCATGGTAGCTGATTTCAGAAAGTTAGAGCATGAACATGATCAATTTCCAGTTTCATTTTTTCATTTTTGGAATTATGTAGTAAATGTGGTTAGTTATAGCTGTTATTGAAGACTTTACAATCTCTAGTATTAGACAATGAATTAGTTTTATTGCAAGCAGATTTCTATATCACATGCAGCTTGTGTCGATAAATGCCTTTGATAACTAAAGGAACTTAAATTTTTGTTCTTCCTTATTGATCTCCCAAATCAACGAGACATATAACTAAAGAAATCTTCCGTTTATTGATTTGAAATGAACATATCCCCCTTTAGTGATTCCAACAAGTATGCATTTTCCGAATAAACTTCCCAAACTCGAAATGGACCTTCCCAATTCGGATACCATTTTCCCATAGTGTAATCCTTTCTTCCGATTGGTGGCTAAATCTTCTTCTATAAACACTCTTTTCTTTACTATCTTATTATAATTTCGTGCTACTCGTTCTTTTTGCACTATAATCTTATCAAAAGCTTGTAAACTTGACCATTCCACGACTGAGCTCGACCATCATTGCTTCATTGTAATTAGTTGCATCAACTTATTAGCTTTTACTGTCCTTAACGATTGTGCCACAATCTCACATTGAATCACAACATCATGGCAATAAGTTAAATAAAAAGGACTTCGTCCAATTCTTTCTTTAAATCCAACCCGGTGTGCCCATAGTGTAGCCAACAATTGTTCATTCTATTGATGTGCACTACAAATATCTGCATTTAAACGCTAAATGCATAATTTTATACGCTAAATTCATTTAGCGTCCAAGTTTTTGGATGCTAAATGCATGATTTTGGACGTTAAATGCATTTAGCTTCCAAAGTTGAACACCAAAATGCTGGACTCTAAATTTTTAGCGTCCACGTGGACAATAGTGGGAAAATTAGCATCCACGTGGACTATGACTATTTTTTTTAAAATTTTGTATTTATTTTTTTAAATGTCATTTTAAATGACATCTTGTTGAAACATTTTACATGAATACTGAATTTAGAGTCCGCGTAAACTCTTAAAAATTAGCGTCCACGTGGACTCTAAACCCTGCCAAAATTTCACGTCATACTGTTTAGCGTCTACGTGGACGCTAAAGTTAGAGTATACGTGGACGCTAAATTTTGGACCATAAATGCATAAAATTTTATAGTGGTGGATTACTTCGAATATTTTCCTAATATTATCCTTTATAATCTTGTTCAAAGCTTTAGCTTACCCATTCGCTTGGGCATAATTTGGTGCAGATCGCATCATTTCAATCTCGAATCCTTAAGCGAATTCTATTACATCATTTCCTCGAAACATCGTCCCTTCCTCATTCGTTATAGACAGAGGAATTATGAATCAAAAAAATGATGTTTTCCTTTATGAGCTTCATTACATCCTTCTGCGCAACTGACTTTGAGGATCACAACTTCAACCAACTTAGTAAAGTAATCAGTTGCCACCAGACATCTTTCCTCGAGCCTGATGTAAATGAAATAATCCTTGGTGAACTTGATCATAACTCTCATAGCTTCCTCTATCCTCATAATGCATAAAACACCGTTGACCCCTTTTTCTAATCAACTCTTGTTCAATTAAAACATAATTCCTTATCACATGTTTTAAATCTGAATTGCTCTTTATACTCATTTGATCATCTAGTGCTTATTTGATTTCCAGCCACCAATCCTCCTGTGCTCAAGAATTGAAACTGCTACAATAATTGGATAACTAGTTTTGACATAGGGCAAACAGATTCGAATCTTATTCTCGTTATGCGAAGCCTATTTGGCCAAACCATCAGCAACTTGGTATTCTATTCTAAAGACATGTCGCAATAACACTACTTCTATTCTTTCTAGAAGTTTACTTACTTTGTTTTGACATGTCTCTAGAGCAACAATGAGACATCGCGATCATCCTGTAACCTGATCCACTACAAGCTGTGAATCTCCATATACCTCGATTCTTTGAATCCCTAAACTAATTTTCAAATTAAGGCCTCCAATCAAAGCCTCATATTCGACTCGCTTATGAGTAAAACTTCCATCTACCCCACTTGACACCTTCGTAGAAGTTCCACGAGCGAGGTGATAAAAGTTCAACTCCAATTCCATAACTTGTTTTGCTTGGGGATTCATCAAAGAACAATTTCAAGGAGGTAATTCTACACTAAATACCTCACTTGGTAGTTCTACATTTTAAGACATTGAATGATCAGCAAAAAAATTTATCGATGCTTGACATTTTATCCATTTTTGTGACACATATACCAAGTCAAAATGAATTAATGCTAAATACTATTTATTTATTCAGCCTTTTAATAATGAACTACTTTGCATAAATTTTAGAATGCCAATAGCCGCTATAACAAAAATGTATAGACCAGAAAATAATATTGTTATTTTATTAGAACAAAGTATAAAAGCCAAACATAAGTTTCTATATACACAGAAAGTACCCCATGGATTCATGAGATGCTTGTATATATAGAGGTAATTATTCCCAGTGGACCTTTTTAAGTTTGGTTTTTGAGTTTTGTCACTGAATGTTTGATTATTGAGGTTTTGGGTATATTTTAAATTGTTATTGTTATTATGTTATTTTACTGTTAACATATTACAATTTTAGCCAAACTCATTTCTTCTCTCTTCATATCACGATAAACCCATTTCTTCTCTCTCTCTTCAATTTCCTTTTTCCCCTTTCACTCCCACGTCATTCTCTTCTTCTCCGAATCGAATTTTACAACCCATTTTTTCTTTATTTTCTCTGTAATTTCAGATCTTCTTCTCTTTCATCTTTATTTGTTTTTTTTTCTGTAGGTGATGAGAATGGTTTTATGTTCTTTTGAGAACGCGATTTGTTTGAGTTTTCATGGAGATGAGTTTGGCGATGTTGTGTAATAAGATTTTTGTGTTGGATTGTATTTGTTTTGATTTCTTTTTTGTTGAAATTTTATGAATACGATATGACATTGATATTATCTCAATGATGTCTCTTAATCCTGGAAAAATTTTGAGATAATTATCCCAGTGGACCTTTTTAAGTTTGGTTTT
>CANYCX012719647.1:0-11505 GCA_948193385.1 Breynia disticha f. nivosa
AAAAGAATCTTAAGCTAAACAAAGGTCTAACTCAAAGAGTTGTAAAGATTCAAGGCTCCTGCCCAAAACGCAAGCGTTGTCGCCTGGCCACAAGTGCTGTCGTTCAGCACTGTTCAAAATGCAAGCCAGCCATTTTCTTCAGCCAACGATTTTCTCTAACGATGCTTCATCAATAACATGCAGTGTCATTTACTTTTTTTATTGATAAAGTAAAGCTAAGATTACACCAATACGACAATAGCATATTGGCAAAATTAAAGAAAATGGCATGAAATACTACATAATCTTCATCTATAATTTTCTCTACATCATCATCTATTTCTCCAAAAAAAAAATTACTTAGATTAAAATCATGCATGAAATACCAAAACCCATAACAAAAATATTCATTCAGCCACAAAATTGCATGAAAACGTACCATATATTGGATCGTGGAGGCCATGAACTGTCCTGTTACAATTAAACATGTTTTGCAGCAAACCAAACAATATTAAACCAACCACTTTGTCTTCTTGCTTTTGGGTTTTGTTTCAATTGAATAAGATTAAAGAAAATAGTGAACTAATGTATTGGATTTTTCATGACAAGAGAGTTCTGATAGTTTTAAGTAGTGTAATTAGGTTTTTTATGTGAAAAGAAACGTTCCTATTTTTGTCGAAGCTTGTCCAACGTGTTTCTTTTTTTCCACCTCAAATGTGCCACATAAGTCTAAAATCTGAGAGGTGATGTTTAGGTACCTTACTGAAACATGATTCAAACATTAATGACTATTCTGAAATAAACGTAAATTAAGGTATTTTAACACAACATAATTGATAATTAAGGTACCATGGGTGTAATTAACTCCACAGAAAACTCATTCTATTTGTATTTCATCTTCCACAAAGCTTACAAGATTGCACAATGGAGCTGAAAGATCCTCTTGGTATTACAATGGAGAAGGATAATTTTCTGATTTCACTCGTATAACTCACAAGTATGATACAATTCCAGCTCCATAAATGGAACAATAACAATATTTTGTGCAGACTATAAACAGTTACAAAAGTTGAGTGAACCTTAAGCTACCTCTGCTAAAAAAATGGAAAGTAGATTTCTGTGAAAATATAGAGCTATTTGGGCTCAGGACCTAAAGAAATGGCGATGTGATTATACTTATACTCGCCCGGAAAGATTATTGAGCCAGGCATCTCCGTTTTGCTTCTCCTTAGAAACCATTTCAGATCCATTGATGGATTCACCTCCCTTGGAGAAGGAGAATGAGCCAACACGCTTTCTCTTTGATTTGCTCTTCCATTCGTCTACTTTATCGTCGGCGAATGATAAGAATGTTTGCAGGCGTTTCGAACGCGAATTTCGGCTGGGAATGGAAGGATCGGATCCTTCTGGGAAATGTTCGCTGAACTGGCGAAATGTCTTGCAAAAATGCATACAGAGAGCAAGGAAACATGCAATGCCACAGACAAGGAAGAGTCCCCAGAAACTTTGTAATTGAAGCTGATCTGTTTCAGAACCAGAGCTTGGACTGCAGATTTTCTTATGGAGCCACTTGTCGTGAATCTTCTGAAGGTTGCCGTTCTCCGATAAAGTTAAGATTGCAGTCGACAAATCGACAGATAAAGGAGAATCTCTTGGAAAGGCCTGCAGAAATAAAACTGATCATAAGGATCAAAGCAAAAATCAATTATCCAGACAAAAGCACAGATAATTAGCTTCCCTATAAGATACTCACAAATCCCCAACCACTTTTAGTGAACTCTTGCCCTCTGATGGAGAAGTCACAATGTTCTGAGAGAAAGAGGTCGACGTAAGGGCGTTCGTCAACAATTGCAGCAACATTTCCATTTTCGAGAGCTCTAGCATATTCTTTTGGCGAGCCGAGAGGGACGAGTCTGCTCTTAGCAATGTTGAGTTCTTCATATAAATAATTTTCAGCAAAGGAGCCAACTTGAAACCCAATGCGATCAGGTACACTAATCAAAGAATCGATTCCTTTAATGGGAGAAGATAGCTGTTGAACTGTGAGGATTGATGTCAAGCTTGCAGTATAGCTAGAGTTGATTATCAGAACTACGAAAAGCCAAATGAGTAGCACAAAACGCCCAAGTGTACTCACCGTATTTTCTCCTGAAAAATTATGATAAGATTGCATAATCAGACTAAGTACGTATCCATGATCGAAAAGCTTGATGCAAAGTTTGAACTGAACTTACTGTGAGCAAAGAACATTGTAGAGAAGCTAAACCTGAGAGCACAAGTAGAAGCAAAACAAGCAATGAGTCGCAGAAATCGGAATTCAAATGCCAGAAAAGAAATGAATGCAAATGATTAGACTGTTAAACTGTGAATCAGATTCATTAACCAGGGTAACCTTACCATAGAACTGTGACGACTTGCTTCTTAGGCGGCCCTCGAAACTCGTCGTTGATTCTATGTTCAAGTATCCAGACAACAGCTCCTACTACCATAAAAAAAACTGCTGTGACAGCCCACATCAGAGGTGTAAAAGGCTTAAAAAATGCCCAAGCATTCGAATTCAGTTTCTTGACAGGAGCCACCACAACTAGCCCTGACTCAATGTAAGGCTGCGTAAAATCCACTACTTTTGTTCGGTTTGTAACAATTGCAATGTCACCAATAGCACCATCCAAGACCTGGAAGAACAAGTTTGACATTATTACCACAAGCACACACTTCATATCCAGGAAGAAAATGTACCGATATCATATGATTTCTTTTCTGGACAGAGCTTTACTCACCCCTGCTGTAATCTGATTTACGAGTTCGTAGTAACTCGGGTTTTTATGACCGTCTCCAAATGGGATGAACTTGTATGGAACTGCATAAGGAAGCAACTTTATAGCAGCAAGAAATACATCTATACAGTAGCCTTGGCCTCCATTAGAGCCATTAACACTTGATACAAAATCTTTATAGCTGGCTCTGTCAGGAATTCCGATTCTCAATTGCCTTCCATTATCTGGAAACACCCACCCACGAGGCTTGGCAGTTTCTCCTCCAGGCCACACCACACTGTTCAAGACCTGGCTCGAAGTAGAATGGTTAGCTGGTTTTCTATAAAGTGTCTCCGGAGGCACAACCGATAGCCCTGAGTAGTTCGACCAGTAACCAACAAGCTGAGCTTTGCCGTCGATACAATTCATGATTTCATATGAAGGATACAAAATGGATCTATCTGAATCAAATCCAATGGGTCCTGAGAGACCAGTCATGTTCGTGCGCAAAATGTTTCTGAGCAACAGGCTTCCACCATCAAATATGCTCAGTGCTTCAAGATTTAGAGTGCCATCTGCTAGATTGCTGAGTTTCGAATCATTAGAAAATGTAATGTTGTTACCTTGATCTAAAAACAACTTCACTGCATTAGCAACTATCCAGACAGTATCATATGCATATAAACCATAAGGGTTAAATCCAACAGAACCATTGCTCAACTGATTCCACTTTGAAATAAATTTCCTCTTCCTTTCTGAATCTGGAGTGTGTGGGCGGAGTATGAGAGCACCCTGTATAGAGTTGGCTGTCTTTGAGGAAATCGGTGAATTCGAATCCAACACAGTAGATAGCCAAGAAGAAGCTATCCAAACAAATCCTTTGTCCATCATCCCAAGATTTTTGGCAACATCAAACACCAAGAGACCTGTTCTTGAGAAGGTATGCAGAACAATTACTCGAGGTTCCATCTTAATGAGTTTGGCCAATTCTTCTTCAATGTCACTTCGTGTTGCAGTGGGATCAGGGGGAAGTGCTGCTTTATAAGAAATTTTGCAACGTCTCTCTGAAAGTTTATCACCTAACGTAGTTACACCATTACGGCTCTGATCATCATCACTATAAACTGCAATAACCTCTGACCAACGGTAATAACTAATCATGTCTGCAATGGCAGTCATCTGAAATAGATCATTTGGAGCAGTTTGAATGAAGTAGGGGTACTGCAGAGGCGAAAGTGTAGGATCTAGAGCTGTGAATGACAGCAGAGGGACATGGAGCTCATTTGCAAGGTGTGACAGTACATGGGCCATAACGGCATTTTGAGGACCAATAATCGCTACTGTATCGGTCTCCATGAACTGTAATGCTGCAATCAATTATAAAACACCGTTTTAAATTTATTAATCCAAACAGAAGCCATACTTGCTGATACATAAAAGAGTTTTTGAGTTCCAGAAACAACAAAGATACAGAATAGATAGATATGAAGAAAAAAAGAAGGCAAGACGTGAATCATACCCCCGATGATGCCTAGAAATCCGCTGAAGTTGGAATCATGCATGCTTATTGATAATTTTCTTCCTCCAAGAACAGTGGGGTCAGAATTTATATCATCCTCAGCAGCCTTCATGCCAACCTTGGCAACCCGTCCATTAATTGAAGCAAATGTGAAAATGGCTCCAACATTAATCACTGAAGGGGTTGCAGCTCCATGCAGTAATGAAAGGTTGCAAAGAAGGAAGAAGGCAGCAAGTCCAATCAAATTCATGGCGAAAAAAATGTCTAAACTTTGCTACCTACCTTCAAGAAAGAACAAGATCAAATAAACTCAATAAGAAGGATTTCAAAGCATAGAGAAATTCAACAAAGAATAAGAGCCTAATTTGAAGAATATTGAAAGAAACACAACTTGATCAGGCAGAGAGCCGTAAATGTCTAACAATTCAACTTTTGTAATGTTTATATCACAAATAGTTATATAATCGATTATAGCACAGCATGATTACAACAAAACTGTAACAATATATCAATATTATGTGCTAGAAGAATCAAATGTAAAGCTAAACCTCACTTGTTCAAGGAAGGTGACTTACAATAACCTTAAAAGATCCTCAAAAGCAATGGACACAAAGCACCAAATCAACTTTTTCTTGCTACCAAGCTTATCAAAACAGAAACCAAACATTGAAGCTTGGCTTTAACACAAGCAACTAAAGCGAATAAAATAAACTCAAAGAGCAGAATTAAGACAACTAAATACACCAAATCAAGAAAGTCATACATATAAGCACTAAAAAGCATAGAATTTAAAAGTAGCTTCAGAGTGTCCCAATTCACATGCAATAGACAATCACCTTATAAACCAGCAAATGATAAAGCAAACAAACTAGTGGCTTCAAATGAGGAATGAAGCCAACCCATCTGAGAAAAAAGAAGATAAATTAATTAATACACAAAGAATCAACCACAAGTACAAAGCTTATAACAAAAAAGGAGGCCAAAAGAGAAGTTAGTTAATATACCATTTAAAGGGAGACACAAGCTCACAAGAGAGAGTCTTTCTGTGAAAAAAGTCACAAAAAAAAGACCATTTTTGTCATGTGGAACTGTGAGGGAATAGTTGGAGATAGTGAAAGGGAACAAGTTGGAGAAAAGGGGTTGTAAAAGAAGACATGAGACTGAGAGGGAAACATGAAGAAGTGTACATGTGAAAATGAATTACACGTTTTATTATGTGGCAGTGGGTGGCAGTCGTGCTTGAACAATGACATCATGAATTGGTCAGCTTTCTGTGTCCGAAAATGGATTAGAGATAATGTAGATAATGTAGTTCTTTCCATGAGTTAAATTTCTAGGTTATAGCTTCTTCTTGTTAATTAGGCATGTTACATAACATTAGGGCAGTAGTGGTGGGGGCATTAATGCATTTGATGACTTATTTTCCCTTCTTCAACCTTTAGTGGTCATTGTTTCGGATAAAAGAAATATCTGTGATTCTGTTCACTGAAGCTGAAAGAACAGGCAGGAGATCGTAAACCAGTACAAGGACGAAAAAGTTGTTACTAAGATGTTGCCTTCAATCAGATCTGACCAAATATCTCTGCTGAAAAAAGAGCCAACCAAGGGATCTCAAGAGAGATGCGTTATGAAGATGATATATGATGAAGACTCCACAAATCTTATGGTTGTGTATTAAACTTCTCCCTTCACATGATGAGAGTAGCCAAACAAATATAAATGGGGTAAATAGAACCTCCACTTAAGAATGATAATGGCGAAGGTCGGAGAGGGTTATGGCATCCCTATCTCCGCTCCACTTAATCATCAGACATAATATTTATATCGAAACGACTCAAAACTAGTTCCATTCGGCTCGGATCGAGTTGGCACCCAATAGGTTTGACATATTTTGCCATTCCTATCTCCACTTTTAGTGCACCACCATCAAGTTCGTTTATAGAAATCTTCAGCTTTTTCACTTTTGCATTACTTCCACGTTGTATTTGGTGCACATTTGCTTCTTATATGTCAAATCTGCACTTCAAATGGTGTACACAGTAGCTCCTTTTTCCATTATGGAATCTACAATTTGCATCAATCAAATACACGTGAAAACAAACATTTTCGTGGCCAATCAAACAGCTAAAAATAACATTTTATCGGCCAAGAAACTGCACTTACTCTTACAAGATCTGAAAATTGCAGCCGGATGAACATTCTAACAATGTCAAATGGAAGAAAATGAATTTGATGAAGCTATCCACTGTATACTGAACCTTGAGATTTTAGGTGCCCCTGAATAGCTGAAATACACATATCCAGGGCATCAATGGTGTGTTGCAACAAATTCTAAGAGTGGTTACCTAGACTTTTGTGTTGACTAGGCTCTTTGAGATCAATTGGAGATGCATTAATCTTTATGACCATAGATTTCCAGCAGGACATAACTCGATCTCAGTCAAAAATCCTCTCCCCAGTTGAGAAGAGCAAAAATACGAAAGAACTAAAAATGCAAAGCATCCCTGGTATCACAAACACAAGTTTCCAGCTCTCTGGACTTGAAAGATCAGAGTATGTAACTTTTGCCGATTCTAGGAGTTTACCGGTTAGATCAACCCCAATTATGCCAGCTAAGGTACCGGCCGTATTGGAAACTCCCATCACAATTCCAGCGTATCTTGGCGCGATATCCATGTGATTTACAGCAAACCCAGCCCTACCAAGTGCCAAGAAGCCGAGGGCCACCGAAGAGCAGGAGACAGCACCGGTAGAGGTTCTGAACACAGGAAGTGACATCAATGCTACAGATGAAATCAAAAAGCCTGTAGTATTTAAGAACTTGCGGGTTCTAGTCACGGACATGATTCTTTTTGTGATCAAGTGGTCAGCAACCACCCCTCCAATGTTTGAGAATATGAACATGTTGAGATAAGGCATCATCTTGGAAGAACCCATGTCCTGAAGACTGAGCTGGAGGCCTTGTTCAAAATATGTTGGCAGCCAGTTCATCAGCACATATAAAGCATAATGGAAAGTGAAATTGTTGACCACAATAGCCCATACAGGCAAACTGAAAAAAATTTCCTTCCATGGTATTTTTGCAGTTCTTAAAGTACTTCCTACGTTCTCATTTCTGGCCTTTGGATTGTCTTTGACAGGAAGCAGAGACTCCCCAAAGCCAGCAGCTGTGGCCTTTGGATGTTCGGAGCGAGGAGGGTCACTCGCATATTCAAACCAAAGCAGAGACCATAACGCACCTAATGCAGCTTCAGCAAGAAACACGGATCGTGGACCTCTGAACTTCACAAGGCTAGGAAGGATAAGCATTCCAAGGGCAGCACCAAGATACATTCCAGATGTTGTAAGAGAAACAGACCTTGATCTTTCATGAGGGGGAACCCACTGTGCAAGGACAGTATGGATGGAGGGGAAAATAAACCCTTGTGCGACACCAACTAACAAACGAGCCACCACCAAGATACCAACACGATTGGGATCGAGAGGAATCAAAAAGCAAGTTGATGACCATAAGACAAATGAAAGGAGGAGAACCTTTCTTCCCCCTATTCTCTGAGCTGCCCAACCTCCAGGAACCTGAGAACACGCATAACCAAGATAAAATGTAGCGAGAATTGTGCCTTTGCTTGATTGGTTTATGCCAACAGCATCAGCTGCAGCAGTATATGCAATAGAGAAGCCCACACGTTCTATGTAGCAAACAGAAGTGCTGATGAAGGTTAAGATGACAATCAAGTATCGTCTCGGGAAGTTTAACCACGTCATGCCTGAGCTTTACTTTCAGCTGTATTTATTAACTCAATTTCCTTCAATTCTACCCAGATTCAAGCAATCCATCATCTCTCAAATTCAATCATGGAAGTGCGTACCACGAAACGACGAAACTACCTTGACAAAAACTAAATAATAAACCTTCAGAATATAGGTAGAACCTACATGAGAAAGGCATAAACGTTTAGATCAGTAAGAAGAAAACAAAATGTCACCAACAGATTCATGAATTCACAACTGCTTCAAAGATGAAACACTCTATCCGAACAAAATTTGTCAGATAATTGTTAATATCAATACAAAATCAAACAGAAAAAGACTAACAATTTCCAACTTGCACAGAATATCATTAGCAGTGAAGCAATGTCATGAAGGGGTTGAAAATACTTCATTTGGGATGAAGTACTCTTATCCCAGACTCAGGGTATGCAAATTGGGAAAATATGAAACGTATTTAAAGCCAAATAGAACATCAATGCCTCAGTTCTCAATCAACAATCAATAGCACACATTGACGATTCCAACAAATATAGTAACCAATGCTTTCTTTTTCATCAATTATTACTCTCTGCTTGAATTCTTCCGAGCAAATCTTGAAATTTACTTCCTTATTATGCATTCAATTCTATACAGCTCCTGACTAAGAAAAATTCAACTTCAAGAACCACAAATTTGAAACTGCAAGACCAACTTAATTCCAACAAGAACCAAAATAAATCTTCACAAATGCCACACAAAGAAGCAAGAAATAACACAAATGAAAGCAAGTACATTACAAAGAAAATTCAACAAACACAAGGCAAGAAAAAACAAACAACAAAATACAAAACTGGAAGAAATTACTGAACAAATACCTTAAAGGGTCACTGAAGAATCCAAATTTAAAGGCTAATAGTAAGAAAGATCGGTTCTTCATGAAATATTTTTGTTTTAAAGTGGTTGGTTTAAGAAAGATTGATCCTTGAAACGAGGCACATTTGTGTGAGATGAAAGAACCCTAAAGAGAAAGAGAGAGCAAGTCAACGTGGGAAAAAACAGATTGTCAAATGAGGTGACATATGAAATCACGTGTTTGAGATTTTGAGTTGCTCTATCTCACTCCCTCTGTGTTTTCTCTCTCTTATGAGAGAAGAAGTGAAATCCAGACAGCAGTTAAAAAGATTAGACATAGACAGAAACTGAAACTGATTTTAGTAGTTTTTTCACGGTTTTTTAAAGGGGTAAGGTTTAAAACAAATCTTTCTTTTAAGTTACACATTATGCAATGATCGAGTTTTTGACGTCAATGTTTTCATATAAAAATAGTTATATTTTTATATAATTATATAATTTATTTTTATTTTTATATAAATTTTTTTTTTGAAATAAAATCCTTCTTTAATTAAAGATTAAGTCCGTCCAGCCGGAGTACAGAAATGAGAAAAGGAGGAGGGGTAGACCCCCACTCGACGAGATCAGACAAAGAATTAGTAACTCGTGCGGCGGCATGAGCCACTAAATTCGCAGACCTCCTAACATAATGAACATTAACATTGCTCAGTAATGACAACAGATACTGACAATCCGTAATAATTTGGCCAAAAGTCGATTCATCTGGGTTGTGGTTTGATATAGCTTGGACCACCACTAGCGCGTCAGTTTCAACGATGACATTGGACATCTGCAAGTGAGAGCACCATTGAAGAGCTTCCTTAACAGCAATGGCCTCCAAGACCATAGGTTCCAAGACAACACTGACTTTACCGCATCTTGCACCTTTAAAATCACCATGTTCATCTCTTGTTACACAAGCCCATCCGCTGCATCTGTCATACCGAAAGAGTGCTGCATCGCAGTTGATCTTTATCATTGTCGCTGGAGGCTTCTCCCATGTTTGTTGTTGCATGTCCCTCCACCTTGTTTCATCAGTTCCTCCATCCGTTTTGCTGCTCCTGGAATCCCACTGCAAAGACATAGATAAGATTAAATTAGTAATAGCTTTGGCCCCATTTTCTTACCTTTCCAGATCATTTCATTTCTTTGCTTCCAGAGACCCTAACAGATCCACAACGCTGTTGCCTGCTGCTTGCTATCCATGTTACTGAAGATCGATTCCAACCAGGCTGCAATCCCCTCTGCTATCCCTCCAAAACCGCAGTCGTGCCACACTTTCTGGGCAACCGGACACGTCCAAAAAACATGGTCCACTGTTTCAGATATAACTGGACAATGAACACACCCTTCACTCACATCTACCTTCTTTTGACGCAACGCCGTTCTCGTTGGGACACAGTCCGTAACAATCCTCCAAGCCAAGTGTTTGATTTTTGGGGCCACATCCGTGTGCCAGAGCTTTTTCTAGAACAGTTGGGACCTTTGAGCGTAGACATCCGTCTGAATTGCAGTAATTATTCTGTGAGCGCTTTTAACAGTGAACACACCCTTCTTCTCCGGCTTCCAGCTCCAATGGTCGTTGGTAGCCCGCAAACTAAGGGGAATTGCACAAATGCAGTCCGCTTCTTCATTTGTAAAAACTGCTGCAATCTTTCCTGGATTCCAAGCTCTTTCTCCCTGTGGGAACAGTTCTGCTACTGTCATTTCTGCGTGTTCTTCCAAGGGCATGGACTTCACAAATGAATCCTCCCTTCCGACTATCTAAGGATCTTTAAAAACTCCTACTGTGGATCCATCCCCAATGACCTTAATACAACTCTTCCTTATCAATGGAAGCACCTTCATGATACCGCTCCATACAAAGCTTGGAGAACCCCCAAGACTGGCATCAAGAAAATTTGATTGAGAGAAGTATCTGGCTTTAAATAGTCTAGCCACGAGCATTTCTGGTTTCGTCAATATCCTCCATCCTTGTTTGGCAATGAGAGCTAAATTAAAATCATAGAGCTTTCGGAAACCTAAGCTTCCCACTGCTTTCGATAAACACATCCTATCCCATGACTTCCAAGCGATTCCTTTTTTTTCTTTTCCTCCGCCCCACCAAAAGGAATTCATCATTCGTTCTAATTCTGTACAAAGGTCCTTTGGCAATAGGTAGATACTCATCAAATAGTTTGGCATTGCTAAAGCAACTGACTTAAGCAGGACTTCCTTGCCAGCTTTTGATAGGATTCTATTCCCCCAGCTTTTCATCCTCTTCTTTACTCTATCTTTCATATACCCAAACAATGCTTTCTTGTTTCTCCCCACATTTGTCGGGACCCCCAAATATTTCTCATGTGCGTTCGCCTCAGGGATGCCCAGTAACTGGCAGATGCACGTTTTGGTTGCAGGCGAGGAGTTCCGGCTAAAAGTTATGGATGACTTGGAATAATTCACCTTCTGGCCAGAAGCACTTTCATATTTGCGTAGGATGTCTTTTACTGCCATTGCCTGCACAACTGTAGCCTTCCAAAACAAAAAACAATCGTCAGCAAAAAATATATGAGTTAGAGGTGGAGCTGTTACCGAAACCTTGCATCCTTTTATTAAACCTTGGCGTTCCCT